>JASDQU011404742.1:23802-41860 GCA_032191745.1 Picea mariana
TGGTCAGCTTGTAATAAGACTATAATTATTCCTTGCTCTCATCCCTACACACAATGATATAAATAAAATGTGAATTTGCATAGAACTTAGCTAGTGGTCTATACTGGTGCAATGTATGCGGTGCCATGTGTGGGAATGACTCTATGGAAACCTTTTGTTTCTCATAGTAGGCATGGAACACTGCGTATGAATTCCATTGCTTAGACATGTTATTCGTATACCATAAGGTTGATAACTTCGTGGCCAATGACTCCAAAGGTTTAATCTACAGGAAGGTAGCTCCTTTCGGCATTTGCTAAGCGACAAATGAAATCAACACAAGTAGCTAGCTGAAGTGGAACTCGTATCCTTGATCCTGTACTTTGTGATAGTCTTTCTCAAGCTCGTTGATGAGGTAGCTCACCCAATTCATTTGCATCCCCTCACGGGTCGGCGATANCGACAAATGAAATCAACACAAGTAGCTAGCTGAAGTGGAACTCGTATCCTTGATCCTGTACTTTGTGATAGTCTTTCTCAAGCTCGTTGATGAGGTAGCTCACCCAATTCATTTGCATCCCCTCCACAAATTTCCCTGTGAGGTCCACCACGAACTCGGTGACCTGTGTGGGGCGGTTCTTTCTGACAAGATTGCTAGCTATGAGTTGGAAAGAAAGGTGCACTGCGCCATCCTAGATAGAGGCTACCTTGTAGTCTCACTTTCCCTTCTCAAATTCACTATATGCCTCCTTAATGCGTTGTTCCAGGGAGCGATATGAGGTCTTCCCTAGGTAGAACTACTGAGGGTCGGGTCCTTGCATGATCAATCCTGTAATTAGGTGGATCAACGCCGGATCCACAATAATCCGCCTGTTGAGCCACAGGTATCCACCATGATAGCATGATAAGAGGAGTTTAATGCAAGCGTTAACCTCCTGATGTCGACCAAAATGTGGAATTTTCATTACGTTAAGTATTGTGGACTGTGCCATCTCCTTAATCCAAGGCTGAGAGACTATGCGAGGATTCTTCCCAATCGTCTTCATCAGGTATCTATGAGGGGCGAGCATGGAATATTTCTTTCTGTCCCCAAGGTTAAAGTCATTGTTCTTTAGGGATGGGATCTGTCCCAACTGGCTTCCAACTACGCGTATCCCCTTTGGGATGTACGCGATGATCAAAGTGTACTTGTAGTCCCGTGGGATGATTGTGATTAAATGTGCCAACCAAAGGTGGGATATAGTCAGGTTATATTGACGGGATTTGCTTCACATTAGCCAGATTTTCGCAATGCTTACTTTGCTTCTCAATCGTGGGGTTAGTACGGCCTGAACGTCATGCAGTCGAAGGGGAAGCCTACAATCCCCTAGGTGATGATGCTTGAACACCCTTAGACATAGCTCTGTCAGCCATGAACTTCTTAATGACCTCTTCGATGAACTTCTCTAACTTAGTTTTTTCGCTCGACATTCTCACTTTTAAACGGATAAGTCGGGGTAAGAAAATGAACAGACAGGGTAAACAAGCAGATGGCGATGTCTAGGTTCTGAAATCACAACTCGACACACAATCAGTTATTTGTTAGCAATGTTAATCATAGATGGAGAAAAGTGGTCCCGATGCAACATCGGACGAGTTAAATAAGCGAACATAGTAATAGATTCTTCTAACGGGCATGAATGCTTCCATTCACTCGAATCTGTCCATTATGGTGCTGTATCAACATCCCAAACGCGGTCTATTCACCGATAAATGTGTTTCCTAGTTGTTCTGGAGCGTCGTTCTAATGGTCAGGTTGCCTCCAACAGTCATATAGCTTCACCTAGGAAAAGTCCCATTCTGCGCGATGCTGCTGTTCTAGCGAGCTTCAAATCCTGCAAACCTACTTCCTGCGAAGTCTTCTATGTAACTCCCTATAGTTTTTCCAACCTGGATTTCTTCTTACCGAGCTTCCTTTCCTTCTTTCATGTGATCTAAGTATCTCTAATTGTTTCTGGATTCCTCTTTCCATTCTTATTCTTAGTTTCTCCTATCGTAGTGACTTCATAGTGATGATGTACTTCCAATGGGTTCGAATTTAATATCCTTTCCCTTACCATTTCTTGGGTGGATTTACTTTCTTCTTTCATGGATAGGTCCTTCAAACCTTCTTGCGTTCTTTCAAACTCAACATCTAATTCTCTTTCCTTCTATTTCTTCGACTTAACTTCTCATTCTTCTATCAGTTGATCTATTTTCCTAGATATGAAATCCCTTAGTTCTTGCTTTTTCTTTTCTGTAGCTTCTTCCTCTGCTTTCCTTCTGATCTGATCCTTCTCAATCCAAGTCTTTCCTAACAAAAGTGGGAACGGGGCACTGTTCTCAATAAACATAATAACTTCAAATTCCTCTTCTGTTGATGTTCCATGAATAATAATAGGTAAATTAGTAACTCTTCCACATAGGGTTTTCATCTTTCCTTTAAACAAGCCTATCCTTCCCAGTGAATGTACCACAATAGGCTTTCCAAAAATTTCCCAAGTGCTTTATGTCATAATATTCATTGAAGTTTCCTCATCCAAGACACAGTCTATGTCGAAGTCTCCTATTCTCGTACTTATGTAGTTTTTTTCTTTCATGATCTCTGGTAAACTGACATCTTTGTGATCATTCATTTCTTTTTTTAACTGTACTAATGTAGTCTGAACTTCCTCTGATCCTTTCTCTTTCTGATCTTCTAACATGCTCTTATTCTCTTGACTCATGTTCATTTGTTTAACTTTAGCTATCATCCTTGGGCACTCCTCAACTTCATGACCAATAATTTTACAACAAAGACAAATAGGATCTATACCAGGGAATTTCTTAGTAAGATGTCCCAGTCTTCTGTAGTTATAACATAGTTTCAATCCTCTCTTCTTTTTGTATTGCGCACTAGGATCATAGTGCTGGACCTGCAATCTGCAAAAATTCTTTCTAGGTTCCTGCATCTAATTCTTAGTCCAAAAATTCTTTCTATGCATAGGAATAAAATATCTTTCTTCATTTCTATTATCCTTACTTAGATCAACTCTTTCTTCCTGTTGTGTCATAGCTTTCAGACTAGGACATAATCTATTAAACATACATAAATTCATGCTTTTGAAACAAAAATTTCCACTTATCTTACTCTTATCAAAGTACAAAGCTTTACCTCTTTCAAGATGTTACGTCTTTTCTCAGATCGAGTTTCTTTCTTAGCACAAAGCTTCGCAAGTCAAGTAGAATACTGCGCACTACAACATGATATCTACGGGTGGAGCTTCTCTTTTCTTTACTTTAGTTCCCAACAATCACAGTTTCAAGTCCCGACAATAGAACCATTTGTTGGCACAGGGGCACACCTAGTGTTCAACACTTCAACAACGCAACTACTAACCCTTTTGGCAACACCTGCGAAGCAGGTAAAGTCTCACCCGAGGTAGAGGCATGGGGGGTTACATGACTCAAGTGTATGTAACCAAGCTGGGACATAGATATGTGATTATAACACTTCACAAAGTACTTAGATGATAACATGCATTATCTTATCAAATTTATTCACATCGTAGAACAAACCCTAAGGATAGATCGACACAGTAACAATGACAAAATACACATTGCACTTAGCATCATATGTTAGATCTAGTACATTCAACATAAATAAAGAACTAAGAATTCATAGATCTATCTATCACATATAACAACCAATTCACTAAGCAGATTCACATCATAAACATCATAGAAAAAAGAAAACCATCAACACATGATATACGTGGTTCACCCCAATGTGGGGCTACATCCACCAACTGATTCTTCTTCTTTACTAGGCTTCAATCTCTTACATTCATTTTCTCCTGTGCACTAAGCCACAAATCCAAGCTTCACACCATACAAGTGATCTGCGCACCGAGCATTAGATCCACCTTCCCAAAATTAGGTCAAGGCACAAAGCCAACTCCTCTATCAATAACAGAGCCTTACATACATGTTCTGTCGCACAAAGAAACTCAAAACTATTTGCCTCTTGCACTTATCCAATTACATCCCCTTCTACTACTCATCCTTACAATATTATTCTTATTTATACTTTTACATTTACAAAAAGGCCTAATCATGGGTAAACCCATGGGCCAACATCCCATAACCTGTTACAAAACCCTAAGAACCCCATTTTGTGCTAAAAAATCCCACAAAACAAGTGAGATCCACAATCTCAACTCCGCCTAGGTGCTCCTTCATCGATCACTACGTTGAAGTCCAAAAATTGGTCAAACCTGACCAATGTTTCCTCAAAACTTGGTCGAGGGCCAATAGTAAGAAAGAGACATAAGCATCAATATGAACACAAAAAAATTGATAACAGAGTTTTTCCTTGGTGGAATACGTCTTCGGGTCCTGCTCTCAAATGGGTAGGACTTTTTATTATCTCAGCAAAAGAATTTGGAAAAATACATAAGTATACCTCATTATGGAATTAAGATGTAGAAGATTTTCTCATATCAGAAAACATATAAGACCATTGAATTCGTGGTGTCGAATTACCCAAAAATGACTCTGGCACTCCCAGGCCCATGAGAAATTTCATCTTGGTTTCCGTTCCTACAACCCACAATTAATTCATTAATTCTGCATTGGGATCCATGCCCCGACCATATCGTCATGTGCCCTGCCTCTTCCCCCACCTTAGTGCATTGGAACAATTCTCCTTTTAAAAAGTAAATCAGGCGGAGTTTACCAATAAGGCCGATGGCCTAGTGGTTGGCGGATGTGTATTAAAAGCTTGTGGTTGGGGAGGTCCCAGGGTCAAACCTGTGGGCCTCCCTCTTTGGGTTATAGTGTTACAATCATTTAAATGTTGGCGCCTAACTTGGTAGATCGGTTCAGACTTGGCAGATCGACGTTTCTGTTTGGCAGAATTTCTAGATCTGTTACTGTAATTGGTGGCCTGGACAGATATGGTGGAACACTTCCGAATTTGGTGGATTGGGGGTTGGCTTCTAGCCAACCCCTTTTAAAATTGAATTTTTGGTTTTTGGCCCTCATTAGGCATTTTCATGCTGCCATGTGGCATCCCATGACTGAACCATGTTGCAACTATTCATTGGTCCATGTAATCCATTTGCACGGTCATCCTTCCACATCAATTTCCTGCCATGTCAGCTTTCCATGTATTGTACGGAATTCCATGTGGCTATATGGAATTCCACGTGGCACTTTCTCATTGGTCCATATGTCAACCTGAAAATGCCGAAAATGAGTGACCCGTGGCAACCTTTGGTGCTGCCACATCAGCATGCTGATGTCATGCTGACATAATCATGACATGTGTCACTCTCTCATTGATCCACATACCTTGTACGAATGCCGATGTCATCCGCATTGATGCTGACGTCAGTAGTACGGATGCTGACTCATCTCTTCTGACTGGGTTAGGTTTACCAAAACTTTGACCGTGAATATATTTCGATCCGTAACTCCATTTGACGAACCATTTACGCAGTTGGAAATATTGTGACGCGCTCTTCGCGATGATGCCATTTTTTTTGAGTTTTGAGGAATTTGAATTTTTTCCCTTTATCCATCTACTGAGGCCATTCTGAGATTCCTGGGGTACTTCTAAGGATTTTGAGTCATTCCTAGGCATCTCTAGATTCTTTCAGATCAATTTTGATAGGTGGTTGGACCACCTAGCCTTTACAGAAGGTCCACAAAATTTGCATCCATGATACCCTTTTATTAAAAGACTTATGATGTTACTGCATACAAAACACGTTAACTCCAAAGAAGGAATTTGCACACAATTAAGTATTTCAAATAATGTTACAAATATAAACAAATCAAACATGCTTACTTAAGAAAACTCCTAGTCTAAGATAACCATGTGTGGTGTATGCATATATGACATATAATGTAAAATACCTCACCACTAAGATGGGTCTTGATACACTGTGTTATGTATACATGTATTCCTTCCCATAATTTCTTTAATTCATCGAGTAATGGTTGGAGCTAGACATTAATTATCTTTTCTTGTATTCTACCAGAGACTACAAGAGCCAACACAAGATGTTCATTTTTCATGGAAAACCACGGGAGGATATTATTATTGATTAATTCCACTGGATAAACATAATAGTTGGTGTTTTTGAGGGAATAAAGGTTAACTCTATCCATGTATATTCTCAATCAAACGTTTTGTGCTTCATCCTTGAATTTATTGGGAAATGTATCCTTTATATGCTTCATGACTATTGAATCTACTGAGATCTACATAACTCATGGATCACTTCTATGCGATGCATGCCACCTTTGCAACACAAATAATTCTTTAAAATGAAAGAATCTTTTAATCCTTGGGATTTAAGGCATGTGATTCAATATCTTATGAGGAGGACAAGCTGCCTTACCATTATTTTTTTCATTTCTTGTACCTATCATGCCCACATTTTGGAAATATCTATTTTTCCATGTCTTCACCTCTATATAGAATGCAATCATTTGTACAAGTGTGATATGATATGTACTCAATACCTAACCTTTTCAACCATCTCTTTTTCTCTTTACAACTACCAGGGAGGACATTATCACTTGGAAGTACCTTATCTTTGAGTAACCTACAATTAGTGGGTAACAAAAATGTACACTGTCATCAAGCATGAATGAAATCCATTTTCATTGTTGGTTGTGTGACAAGATTCTTTAAATCATAGGGGAATTAATGGTTAGTTACATTTGTAGTGCTAAGAAACACATGTTTGACATACCATGCATTGATTTCAAGTTGTATAGTAACATTTTTGTCCCTAGTTGGGTAGACCTTGACCCATGTCCAAAGAGAGGGGTGGTAGTAGTATGTTTTAGGCTTTCATAGAAGGTATCAGTGATATGAGCATTGTCCCCTAACTCATATTGTTGGAATGCATGTAAAGACATTCCATTCATGACATGAGTATCCCATAATAAATCATCCATACCAACCTCTATGTCATTGTGTTCATCCCCAACATGTGAAGAACCAATGCTACTCTAGACATTCATAATTGCTAACTTGGAACATAGTGGGAATTGAATAGTTGGTTGACTCAACCATGCTTGGTATGATTCCTCTTTGATTTGTGCTTATTTAATAACATTCTCTCGATATGACATCATAGTGGTATAAAATGGTAGATGGTATATATGTCACTCATCGTCACAATCCTAATTGCAAAAATATTGAATATTAAATCCGATGACATTAGTAAACACAATGAATTTAGTATGTTCAAACATTAGACAAAATATTTATTAGAAGCATGGAATTTGTTTTCCAATAGTACACATGCAACAAACCATTTTATAAAACAAATGTCAAACTAAAAAATACATTTACATTAATTCAATCATAAAATACAAACATACAATTATTCAATGATCTTTTTCTTATGACCCAATGGAATGTCTAAACATAGTCCCAATTCAAGCCATATTTTACATATGGGTGGTGGTCTATGAAATTTATAGTTTATTAGTAACTCATCACCAAGAGACAAACTACATATTACATGCACAACAACAAATCTAGAGACTTTCCTTTTCATAATGAACCCTTTGTCATTAGAGCGTTCCTCAAACAAACAATTTGCACTAAACAATGAGCACCTATAGATGTATATGAACATTGTAATGTTCCCATGAGTGCATCGATGTCCATAAATATATAACAAAATATTACTTTTGATGTTTCCAGAAGCATAACCATTCATGCACATACTATACATGGAAATGCTATGTTTGTATTTAACAATATTCAATTAATCAGACTAGCTATAAGAGGACCACAAAATGGCATAAGTGATACTGATTGTTTGGGAGGAACAAATACATGTGGAAGGATAAACCACCTAATATTTGCAACATATATTTTAGATTTGACGATCACATAATTATTACCATAAAATGAGAATTCATTCCCAACATTTAACATATGTGGGGAAGACAATCAATAACCATACAAAACGTAGTTGTAAGTTTGGTATTTACTTTGCAGATGGGTAGGAAGAAATAATTCATTGCTACCCTCCAACAATTTAATTGACCTTGGTGTATAGTTGGATATTTTTTTCTCTCAACTCAGATAACTTTTTGGATCTCCTAGTAGAGATGTTTTGAGTCACTATTGATATTATAATTTAGCTCATTGGAACTCTATATTGAATTAACATAAAGAGACGAATTAGTCAATTTAGGATAAAACGTGGTTGCTTTGGCTTCCAACTTTTTAAAAAATGGGCATATGGAAGTGATTCCACGTGCCTTTTCTGTATCACTTATTGGATCTTTGACCATAGTGGGAGGTATTAGAGTATCAACTTTGGGTAGTTGGTCATTAATATAATGGGACAATGTGACATGTCAAGGGTTCACCTTCAAGATTTTACATTTTGAACATCCCCATAATACCAAGGTGTCATAAAAGAGAACCAATTCATGATGAAGTACCATTTTCCTAGGATGGTTTCCGAAAGATGGCATGTTACAATTTATGGGTTAAATTGGTTCCCCATTTTCGTCTACCATATACATATGATATTTAACCAAAAATGTGATTGCAACATTTTTGGAATAGTGGAATATATTGTGCATTTGAACTTGACATGTAATTGTTGATTAAGGTTGGTTGTCATTGATGTCAACCCTTGAAGAAAGTCTGGTAGCGAATTCCGGTAGCACAAAGGTTTGGGTAATGGACCCAATGTTGTTTCATGTATAATGGTATGAGTTTTAATATATTTGAAGGTAATACTATTCTATATGTATAGTAAATGTCATTCCATTTGCAGTGGTATGTGGAACGTCACATAACTCCTCACCATTAGAGAGTTATGGCTATGAGAAGTTGGAGAACCCAGGTTTGGGTAATGGACCCAAGTTTGTTTGATGGACAATGGTATGAGTTTTGATATATTTGTAGGTAATACTATTCTAGATGGACATTACATGTCATGTCATTTCTATTGGTATGTGGAACGTCACATAACTCCTCACGGTTTGAGAGTTATGGCCTTACGAATTTGGAGAACCCTCATATGTCATCTAGAAGCCCCAAAAGGTCAAAGTAGTCAAAGTGGTTTAAGATATTTTAGAAGGTAAATAATAAAGTGAAGTGATGAATGTAATATAATTCAAAGTGAATACAAAAGAAATTATTTAAATAGTAAATTTAATGGAGAAATTAGAAGTGGGTTAACCCTAAAATAAGGAAAGTGGGAAAAGTGACCTAGAAGATGCTTCTAAGGAAGCTACTTGGAGAGTATAAATAAGAGGAAAGACTCTCTCATTTTATATCACACTTGAGCCTATTGAATATCTATAGGTGACTAAGGTAACCAAAGGATATCTAAGCAAAATTTCAGAGGGAAGGTGAAGAAAAGAAGGGAAGAATTCAAGGGAGGATAAACTATTTTGATGATGCTTTCTAAGATCGATTCAATAAATATTCCGTGCAGGGCACACTCTACAAGGTCGCTCTCTATAATAAGCCAAAATTCAGCAAGGTATGCCATTTTTTCTATAACTCCTTTTCTGAGAGGTTCCAAGTAGTGACACCTAGAGGAATTGCATAAAACAAACTGAAGAACATTGTGTGCTATTTTCAAATATTTATTCATTATAGGTACATAGTTATTATTGTTTCAAGTTAAGGTTGTTGACTAATCCCAAACTAGTCATGTGAGACTAAAGAAAAGTTTGATGAAAATGCTAGTCTCTTGTTGTGAAAGTTAATGAAGGTTTGCAGGTATGTGATCATATACACCAGGTCTATTACAGAGTTACAAATCATATTTGGANGGTACATATTGATGAGTCATAGTTGATGATTAGTTGACACATGATTGGTACATACTTGGTACATGGTTGGATGCACTTGTTTATGGCATAGGTTCATTACAAGTTGTTTGGTATAGGTTGGTGCATGGTTGACGCACTTGTTTATGGTACATGTTGATTACAGGTTGAGGTACAGTTTGATGCATCGTTGATTCATGGTTCAAGTTTATTGGTACAGGTTTGAAACGGTATATATCACAGTGATAGTGTGATAGTGGCTCCATCATTCTACTTCTACTTTAGGGAGGTTGGACGCGGAAAGGACATGTGGTTGTAGCCACCTTTCGGTTGTAGCTGGAGAACATAGGGGGTTGTAGCTTCCTTCTCGTTGTAGCCATAGAATAGGGGAGTTGGAGCTTCCCTCAGGTTGTAGCCCGAGAAACAAGGGTGTTGGAGCCTCTTTCCAGTTGTAGTTGGAAAACAAAGGAAGTTGGTGCTTCCAATGAATGTAATTCTTCAAGACATACAAGAAAAAACATTCTGTGGTTTTCTCTTACTTTGGGTTCCCATAAAACACTGGTGTACTGTGTATGTGTATGATTGTTCATTTTTTCATTGCTTATTTAATCTGCAGTTATTGGATGATAATGATACATTGATATAACACTTGGATTATATCGTTAAAAAGGATTAAATTTCTCTATTACTGATTCATCCCCTCTCTCAGTAATCCAACAATTGGTATCAGAGCAGGTTTCTTCAGAAATCAGTTTAACCACTGAAAGGTAGATCATGGAGAGAAACAACTTGTATAAAAATGGAATACCACAGTTCAATGGACATAAGTATGCATTTTGGAGCATAAGGATGAAAACATATATACATGCACACGGATTTGAAATTTGGCAATCAATTGTAGATGGATACACAACACCAATAGTTCCGCCAATAAATTACAAAGCAGTGAAACTTGGTCAGAATAATTCCAAAGCCAAAAATGCACTTCTGAATGGTCTTAGTGAAACAATATTCACCAAAGTTGCACATTGTAAATATGCTAAAGATATTTGGGACAAACTTCAAAATATTTATGAAGGAGATTCAAAAGTCAAAGCAGCAAAGCTTCAAACTTACTGAGGTCAGTTCGAACAACTTAAGATGAAGTAATATGAGAATATTGCAGCTTACTTTTCATGAGTTGATGAAATAGTAAATGCAATCATAGGATTGGGAGAAGAAATCAAACAATCTGTAATTGTTCAAAAAGTACTAAGATCTCTTCCTATGAGATTTGACCCTAAGATATCACCACTAGAAGAAAGATTAGATCTAAACTCAATAAGCATGGACGAATTACATGGAATCTTCACAGCATATGAAATGAGAAATGAACAAGAAAATCCAGATATAAAAGAAACAACCTTCAAAGCATCCAAAAATTCAAAGCAAAAGGGAAGGAAAAAAGAAGAACATAGAAGCAACAATGACATCTTGAAAGATGATGAAGAAGTGGACAACTTTGTCAAAATACTGAACAAGGGAACTGACGGTACTTATAGAGGTAATCTTACTTTAATATGTTTTAATTGTGATGGTATTGGTCATTTTGCTAAAAAATGTCCTTATAATAAAAAGAGAAATGATGAAGGTTACTCAAAAGGAAAACAAACATATAAAGGCAAAAGAACCACAAAGAAAGTTTTCAAGAAAATCTTATGCACCAAAGAAGACATCTCATCATCAGATGAAGATGAAGTCAGTGACAATGAGACAACAAGATTTCTATTCATGGCATTATAAGACTATGATAAAGAAGACTCTGAAGAAGAATATGAAGAAGCCAAAGAAGAATATGAAGAAGTCGAAGAAGAAATTGAAGACGTAGAAGTTGATTACCGAGAGGAATTAATGTGTGCCATAGAAGTTATCATAAGAGAAAAGAAGAAAAACAAGAAACTATAAGTAGAACTAGACAAGAAAGAAGACACTCAAGAACCAGAACAAATGATCACAAATTTGAAGGTTCAAATAGAATAAGATAAAAGAATTGAATAAGCACTCAAAGAACAACTAGAAGAAAAAGACAAGATCATTGGAAATTTGGAAGCAGAGATTGTCACATTAAGAAATGATCTTCAAAAGAAAAATATGCAGAACAACTCAAAAATTTTGGATGACATTATCAACAGTAAAAAATCTTATCATGACAAGTCTGGACTTGGATACAACCAGACAACAAGCTCCAAAACAACAGAGAAAGAAACATATTCAAAAATATTTGCAAAAAAAATCAAGGGGGATAGGAAGATCTACAAGGAAGATTACAGAGACACTCCTCCACCGAGAAGATTCAGATTTTAGAATGGCAGATAGGCCTCAGGAAGAAGAATAATTCATAAGAGTACCTCCTTTCAGAAGAGCTTCAACTCCCAGGTATCAAACTATCCTTTTTGGTTTATGTTATGCATGTAATAATTTTGGACATAAAGCTGTGAATTGCAGATCTAACAACAAGAAAAAAAACAACTTTTAAAGTCATACACAAAGGGGTTATCTAATAAGGCCTAGTGAAACACAAAGAAGAAGTTACAACAAGTTTGAATCTTTGAGCACTGAAGTGGAATGTTACAAATGTAACAATTTTGGACACATGGCCAAAGATTGCAGAATGAAAGTCCCTCCTAGAGAATCACAACAGAATAACAACAACCATAGACATGAACCTCAAAAAAGGACATGGATAAGAAAGCAGGATCAGTATAGCAATGAAGAATGCACACTCCCTCTACAAGCTAAGCATAAGAAACATGGTTGGTATGTTGACAGTGGGTGTTCAAAACACATGACAGGTGATAGAGACATGTTTCTTACATTACTAAAGGAAAGAGATGGATCAATTTCCTTCGAAAATGATGATTCAACCAAAATCATTAGAAAAGGCACAGTCAGAATTGGGAACAAGAATACAAAGGCAGAAAATGTTCTACTAGTAGAAGATATGGAACATAATCTTCTAAGTGTGAGTCAAATGTGTGACCAAGGTCATAAAGTTACTTTCGATTCACAAAAGTGCGAGATAAGAAAATAAGGTTTAGGAAAATTGATTGCTACAACTGCGAGAACTTCAAGCAACATATATGTGTTAAGTGAAACTAGAAATGAAAAGTGTTGTCTAGGAAAGGAAGATGAAATTTGGCTATGGCACATAAGAATGGGTCACATACATTTTGATAACCATGTCAAAGTCAGAAAAAGAGAAGCAGTCAGAGAAATGCCCCAGATCACGAAACCAACCAACACTTTATGCAAGCATTGTCAACAAGGAAAGTAAACAAAGACCAGGTTCAAATCAAAAGATTATTCAATGACAAGACCATTGGAAATTGTCCATAATGATCTAGTTGGACCAACTACAACAAAGGTCTTAAATGGTGAGAAATACTTTATGTTAGTTGATGATTATACAAGAATGACCGCAGTTTTATTTCTCAAGAATAAGTCAGAAGATTTTGAAAACTTCAATATCTACAAGGAAATGGTTGAAAATGAAATGGATTCAAAAATCAAATGATTGAGATATGATAATGGAGGAGAGTTCACTTCAAAGAAATTTATGGACTACTGCAGTAGTCATGGAACAAAAAATAAATTCTTTGTTGCTAGGACACCTCAACAGAATGGAGTTGTTGAAAGAAAGAATAGGACAATACAGGAAATGGATCGAACAATGCTAATGGATTCCAAATTGACAGATATTTTTTGGACACAGGCAGTGCATACAACAACTCACATTCAAAACAGAGTAATTCTCAGAAACAACACTAACAAAACTCCTTACGAGCTATGGAAAGGAATATCAACAAATGTAAAGCACTTCAGAGTTTTTGGAAGAAAATGCTACATTATAAGAGAAGATGCCAGAATGTGAAAGTTTGACTCTCGTGTGGACAAAGGAGTACTTGTTGGTTACTCAAGTAAGAGAAAAGAATACAAGTGTTACAACCTGAGATTGAAAAAAGTGGTGGAAATCATCAATGTAACAATTGATGAAACATGTAGACAAGAATTAAAGGAAGAAGAAAATGAATCAATGGAACAACTTTACGAAGAAGAAACTAAAGATGAAAAAGAAGGGGAAGACAAAGAGGATCCGACAAAAACATAAGAGCAAGTTGAAAAAGTAACTCCAAAAACACCTAGCAGATGAGTACAGAAGAATCATCCTTCAGATCAGATTATTGGAAACAAAGACGCAGAAGTTGATACTAGAAGAAGAATCCGCTCACCAGAACAAACACACCTAGCACTCACATCTACGATTGAACCAACCTATTTTGAAGAGGCCAACAAGGATGAATTTTGGAACAATTTCATGGATGAAGAATTGGATCAAATAGAGAAACATGACACTTGGGAATTGGTTCTAAGACCAAAGGATAAGAATGTGATTGACACAAAGTGGGTATATAGGAATAAATTGAATGAAGATGGACATGTTACAATGGACAAAGATATATTGGTATGTAAGGGATATGCACAGGTTGAAGGAATCGACTTTGAAGAGACATTTGCCCCAATTTCCAGAATGGAAGCATTCCGATTGCTTTTAGCTTATGCATACTCCAAAAATATTAAAGTGTATCAGATGGATGCAAAATCAACTTTTCTAAATGGGGAACTTGAAGAAGAAGTCTACATTGAACAACCAGAAGGATTTCAGTTGTCAGAGAACGTAGATTATGTGTGTAAATTAAAGAAGGCCTTGTATGGTCTAAAACAGGCTTCTAGAGCATGGTACTCTAGACTGGATAAATATCTACAACAAGCAAGGTTCAGAAAAGGAAGTGCAGACAACAACCTCTACATCAAGGTAATTTAAGCTAGTATTTTACTAATTGAAGTTTATGTTGATGATATTATTTTTCGTAGTGACGATGACAGGTTAAGCTAGAAATTTGCAAAGGATATGCAGAATGAATTTGAAATGTCATTACTTGGAGAACTATCCTTCTTTCTAGGACTTCAGATATGTCAAAGAAACCAAGGATTTTTTATTTCTCAAACCAAGTATATCAAATAAATGCTAAAGAGGTTCGGAATGGAAGATTGCAAACCAGTTATCACTCCCATGCAAACCAGTTGCAAGTTAAGCAAAGATGATGATTCAAAGTCTACAGATCAGAGGCAATACTAGTCAATGATTAATAGCCTACTATATGTGACAACATCCAGACTAGATGTAATGCAGGAAGTTGGAAAAATGGCACGATTTCAAGCAACACCAAAAAAATCACATGTATTAACAGTGAAGAGGATTTTTAGATATCTCAAAGGAACATAAGAGTTTGGATTATGGTATCCAAAAATAAAGGATCTATCACTTATTGCCTACACAGATGCAGATTGGGCAGGTTGTATTGATGATCGCTGAAGCACCAGTGGAGAAGCGTTCTACTTGGGTGAGTGTTTAGTATCATGGCTAAGAAAGAAACAATCATCAATATCTCTATCTACAACCGATGCAGGGTATATTGCAACAACAACATGTTGTACATAGGTTCTATGGATGAAAAAAACTTGAAGACGAAGCACATTCCAATCAAGTATCAATTTGTACAAGAACAGGTTGTAGAAAAGAACATCGGAGTTGAATATGTGGGCAAAAAAGAACAAGTGGCAGACATCTTTACAAAATCACTTCCACAGGAATCCTTTGAGTATATTCGCCAGAGACTCAGAGTTATTTCTACTCCAAAATGAATGATTTTGAATTCTTATCTTATATGTCTTTGATGTACATGATGAAGCACCATAAAGAGGACAATTCAGGTTGGGAGATTAGACAGTTCAGTTAAGGGGAGAAGCCCCAGATGGAAAGATACCTTTTCCATTGATGACAAAGGGGGAGAGATTTATCACATGCAGAGGACAAAGGTATGAATCCAGGGGGAGAAATGGTCACAAAGATGCAGAGGACAAAGGCATGGTTTCAAGGGGAGCATGAGTGATATGACTTCAATATTGCATGACACGATTTCAGTATTGCATCAGAGTGTTTCCATCAATGCCAAAGGGGGAGATTGTTGATTAAGGTTGTTTGTCATTGATGTCAACCCTTGAATAAAGTCTGGCAGTGAATTCTGGTAGCACAAAGGTTTGGGTAATGGACCCAAGGATATTTCATGTATAATGGTATGATTTTTAATATATTTGAAGGTAATACCATTCTATATGGATATTACATGTCATACCATTTTCGGTGGTATGTGAAACGTCACATAACTCCTCACCGTTAGAGAGTTATGGCCATGAGAAATTGGAGAACCCAGGTTTGAGTAATGGACCCAAGTTTGTTTGATGAATAATGGTATGAGTTTTGATATATTTTCAGGTAATACTATTCTATATGGATAGTACATGTCAATCCATTTCTAGTGGTATGTGGAACGTCACATAACTCCTCATGGTTTGAGAGTTATGTCCTTACGAAGTTGGAGGACCCTCATATGTCATCTAGAAGCCCCAAAAGGTCAAAGTGGTTTAAGAGATTTTAGAAGGTAAATAATAAAGTGAAGTGATGAGTTTACTATAATTCAAAGTGAATACAAAATAAATTATTTAAATAATAAATTTAATGGAGAAATTAGAACCGGGTTAACCGTAAAATAAGGAAAATGGGCAAAGTGACCTAGAAGATGCTTCTAAGGAAGCTACTTGGAGAGTATAAACAAGAGGAAAGGCTCTCTCATTTCAGATCACACTTGAGCATATTGAATATCTATAGGTGACTTAGGTAACCAAAGGATATCTAAGCCGAATTTCAGAGGGAAGGTGAAGAAAAGAAGGCCAAAATTCAAGGGAGGATAAATTATTTTGATGATGCTTTCTAAGATTGATTCAAAAAATATTCCGTGCGGGGCATGCTCTACAAGGTATCTCTCTAGAATAAGACATAATTCAACAAGGTATTCCATTTTTTCTATAACTCCTTTTCTGAGAGGTTCCAAGTAGTGACACCTGGATGAATTGCATAAAACAAACTGAAGACCATTGTGTACTATTTTCAGATCTTTATTCATTACAGATACATAGTTATGATTATTTCAAGTTAGGGTTGTTGACTAATCCCAAAATAGGCATGTGATACTAAAGAAAAGTTTGATGAAAATGATAGTCTCTTGTTGTGAAAGTTAAGGATGGTTTGCAGGCATGTGATCATATACACCAGGTCTATTACAGAGTTACAAATAATATTTGGATGATGAAATTGATGAGGGCTTTTGGTTAAGGTACATGCTGGGTACATGGTTGAGACAAGTAGTTGATGAGTTGGCACATACATGAGGTGTATAGTTGATGATGTTGGTACATATTGATGAGTATTTGACACATGATTGGTACATACTTGGTACATGGTTGGATGCACTTGTTTATGGTACATGTTGATTACAGGTTGTTTGGTACAGGTTGGTGCATGGTTGATGCACTTGTTTATGGTATAGGTTGATTACAAGTTGAGGCACAGGTTGATACATGGTTGATGCATCGTTTAGGTTTATTGGTATAGGTTTATAACTGTATATCTCACAATGATAGTGTGACAGTGGTTCCATCATTATACTTCTACTTTAGGTCGGTTGGACGGGGCAAGGACAGGTGGTTGTAGCCACATTCCGATTGTAGCCAGAGAACATAGGGGGTTTTAGCCTCCTTCTGGTTGTAGCCAAAGAATAGGGGAGTTGGATCTTACCTCAGGTTGTAGCCTAAGAAACAAGGGGGTTGGAGCCTCATTCCAGTTACAGTTGGAAAACAAAGGAAGTTGTTGCTTCCAATGAATGTAATTTTTCAAGACATATAAGAAAAAGCATTTCGTGGTTTTCTCCTGCTTTGGATTTCCACGTAAAACACTGGTATACTGTGTATGTGTATGATTGTTCATTTGTTTATTTCTGATTTACTCTGCAGTTATTGGATGATAATGATACATTGATAGAACACTTGGATTATATAGTTAAAAATAATTAAATTTCTCTATTACTGATTCAACCCCCCTCTTAGTAATCCAACAGTAATCAAGATCCTACAAAATTTGACTCATAATTATTCAAATGCACATGAAAGGGTAACATAAATTAGATGAGAGATAATCAAAATATAAATAAAATATGAACTTACTACAAACAACAAGGGAACCTAATGAACTTGGTACAATATGTAATGAGCTAGAATATAAAGATTTATCCATTTGATACTATCACATTTTTACCTC
>JASDQU011404744.1:15328-27240 GCA_032191745.1 Picea mariana
TATTCAAAATCAAAGGTACATATTAATCTCCCAAAAGAAGTATATTGGAGAATTGTTGAACAAATTTGGCATGGCCGAGTGCAATCCCGTTTTTACTTTAATGGAATTGAATTTGAATCTCACATCAAAAGAAGGGAATGAATTTGAGGATGCAACCAAGTATAGACAGCTTGTGAGAAGTCTTATCTATCTTACTACCACCAGACCAAACATTTCATTTGTTGTTGGGATTCTTTCCAGGTTCATGCAAAATCCTTGTGAAGGTCATTGGTCTGCTGCAAAGAGAATTTTAAAATACTTGAAGGGGACTCAAGATTTTGGACTTGGGTACTCTAAGGTGGATGACTTCAACATGATCAGATATTCTGATTCAGACTTTGTTGGGGATAAAAAAATGGAGTGTCAACTTCATGGTATCTCATAAGTCTTGGATCAACATTTGTTTCATAGAGATCACAGAAATATTCAGTTCTAGTAGATTCCACAATAGAGAGGGCACCCTATGTGGGTATATAAGGTCCTTATTTATCATTGTAATATCATCTTATCTCATATTCATTATTCATATTATTATTAGCTTATATGAATTTATGTGTACTATCCTATTTATATTGGATATTCTTTGTGTGAACGAACTTGTTCGTCCCATTTGGTATCAGAGTGACATCTGATCTTGACCTTTGGTCATCTGACCTTTGGTTAAAATTACGTTGCCTTTGGCAACATATATATTGGTTGTTTACTGCAACTACAACACTTTTTAAGAGTTTCTCTGAAAATCTGGTCCTTGGCCATTTGAAGTCTAAAATTTCCACTGTAGAATACAATATTGAAGAAAAATAAACTGTTACCCAAAAATTAAAAAAAAAAAAAAAGAAAAAGAAAAAGAAGGTAAAGATATTCCTTCCAACTTGCATTGACAAGAATATTGGAAAGAAAGAAAGTGTAAAAGAATGTTTTAAACTACCACAATTTTTTCAGTAAATTCAAACTCTCTTACTTCAGCACAAAAATTAAATATCTATATCGTGGAAATTCATGTACGACAAATTTTTGAACAAGAAGTTTGGTTGCCATATAAAAAAAAGAAAAAAGAAGAGAAAACAATAAAAAAATAAAACAATTAAGAAAAATACACACACACACACACACACACACACACACATATATATAAGGAAAAAAATATCATTTTTCCTATAATAAAGAAAAATAAAAGAATAAAAACATCGTACAACATTTTTCGTATGAATTTAAGTGCACTGTTCATTATACCAATCCATACAATTGCCATAGAAGTAAAAGGGTAAATTGCCACCGTTTAACAAAAAATCGTGACCTTTGATAAAACAAAAGAGAAAGGAAAAAAATAATTAACTTCTACTTTATATTAATTTTAAGAAGTGAAGAATATATGGTGAAAAATATAAAATGAAGATATATAATAAAAAAGTCAAAAGTTTTAATTAAAAAAAAAAGGAGATTGTTTTAAAAGTTCACAAATTTCGTGAGTTAAGGAAGGAGTATAAATAAAAGAGTTCTTTTGGAAAGTGTGAAGGTAATATTAAGTTATTTTTTATACCAAGGAAAAAAAAAAGAGATTAAGTGAATATAAAAGTACTTTTGGTAAAGTATAAGAAAATATTCAAAGTTTTTAAACTCTATATATAAAAAGAAGAATTATCAAGGATTATTTTCTTAAAATAGTATAAAAGAATATTAGAGGAAGATATCTATTAAGTCAAGAAGCTTAAGGCTTATTATTATTAAAGGGATATTATAATAAGTATAAAGTTAATTCAAATTAAAAAATGGATTTTAAGGAAGGAATATTTTCTGGTAAAAATCATCTAATTAGATGCATCAGATTATTGATATTTAGAGGAAATATTCAATAAAAATAAATTAACATCCGCATTTGTCGAGATAAGAAGAAAAAACACATCAATATCGATTTGGGAAATCAATTGATAATTCCAAAGACAAGTGCAATCGAAACAAAAGACCTTTTTGGCAATAAATATGACATCAAGGACTTATCGTTGACACTCGAAGATTATAAATGCGTATCGAATTTCGAGGTTACAACTATATGTGAAAAAAGGTTGATATAATCTTCAGTTCAATTTGGTTAAAGACATTGGCTAGCTTAATATTAAACTTTGAGAAAAAGTTGTTAATGTTTTCTTACAAGAAGAAAAAAGTAACATTACATGACGTCTCAGTGAATTCAGATTCAATATCTACATCAAAAAATCTTGATCAGATATCCAAAATTCTACTTTCGAATAAACAACAGTCAATATTTAAGATCCAAAAAGAGTGACAAAATTATCATAGATAAAGATGCAGAAATTTGTCGTCTAAAGAACCATAATCAAAGTTTCATCGCACAAATAAAGAAGTTGAAGAACGAAAATAAATAAAAAAAGGAAAGGTTAGAACAATTTTACAGTAAAGAAGCAATGACCAATGAAGAAACAATACTTGAACCTATTGAAATCAAGAAGCTACCAGTTAAAAAAATCCAGACCTCAGAGAAGGGAATAAACATTGATCTAGTTGAATTACCAATAGTATCAAGAGTTGAAGAGAGATCCAACAAACAAGATTCAAAAGAGATTCGAGTTCCTTATTATTATTTGAATCACAAGAGTCGTTACGACCAAAAACAAAGTCAATAGGAATATGAAAAATGTTATTTTTACCGATAACTAAACTACAACATTGTAAAGGAACAAAGACAAAATCGACAACTTGTATGGAAGCCTGAAATGAGAAGCCCTATCAGAACAACCAATAATAAAGCAGTTCCAATGAAGGTAGATTTGGGATGGGCCCCTCCCCAAAAGATGAAACACATCAGTTTATGAATTCAAAGGTTATATCATCTTGTTTCATCGAGTATCGCAACTACAAGCACAAAAGATATTGAGAAGACAGTGCGAGCCAAAACAAAAGTTAAGGGGAATCCTTCAATATTTATGCTTTGAGGACAAAGCATGTTTAAGGGGAAGGCAAGGCAACATAAATAAATATATAATAATAATAATAATAATAATAATAATAATAATAAATAACGAATACAAATAACTAATAAATAATAATTAATAATGAAGAGTTATGACATCCTAATGAAATGACACATCTCTTCATGAAAGGGCACCCTATGTGGGTATATAATGCCCTTATTTCTCATTGTAATATCATCTCATCTCATATTCATTATTCATATTATTATTATCCTATATAGATTTCTGTGTACTATCCTATTTATATTGGATATTCTTTGTGTGAGCGAACTTTGTTCGTCTCAGTTGCAGAAGCAACAAATGAGATTGTGTGGCTCAAGAAAATACTTGAAGATTTGCAGGAGAAACAATTGAATTCTACTCCTCTTTTAGTTGAGAATACTTTTGTAATAAATTTGGCCAAGAATCTCATATTCCATGATCGAACAAAGCACATCAAGACAAAGTATCCCCTTATTCGATATCATGTAGAGGCCAAGACTCTTCACTTGAGACATTGTTCCACAAATGAACAAATTGCAGACATCTTCACCAAAGCACTTGGAAGAGAAAATTTTGAAAAGTTCAGAATGATGCTTGGACTCACAAACACCCCTTCAGATTAAGGGGGAAACGTTGGACATGTAATTCTTGGGATTGCGTTATTGTAATATTAATGTAAGGATGAAGAGTTATAGGTGGTAGGAAG
Source organism: Picea mariana (assembly GCA_032191745.1). Lineage (NCBI taxonomy): Eukaryota > Viridiplantae > Streptophyta > Pinopsida > Pinales > Pinaceae > Picea > Picea mariana. The sequence goes on from JASDQU011404744.1 coordinate 19,046, forward strand.
AGTCCCTGTTAGGGAAAACCAACAATCATTTTGATTGTATTTATGCACCACTCATGTTAATGCAAATCACATAGTGGACTTACGATTTCTTCCAATCACTGGCCCGACAGTCTCAACTAATTGGAGTATTATACTTTCTATCATATAATTTCTCAAATGGACTTATCTTAAGTGCGGTTTGGTATCCATTATTGTAGGAAAATTCTACTAAAAAATCCTCCCACTTGGATGACTTATCCATCACATACATTTTTAACATGTATTCAATCACTTGATTGACTCTCTGTTTTTCCATTTGTTTGTGGATGATATGCTACATCTAAGTTCAGATTTGAATAAAAACCCTTGAATCATTTCCAAAAGATTGATATAAACTTTGGATCTCTATTTGAAATAATTTCCTTACGTATCCCATGCAATCTGACAATCTCTTTCAAATACATCTTTGCTATAATCGATGCCTTATGAACCAACTTAACTGGAATAAAGTGAGTAGATTTAGCTAATTTGTTGTTAGGTAGATAAAGAGGTAGTGGGGGGCCCGGAGGGCCTATAGTGATAATAGTGGAGACCATTCAATGTAAGGTGGACTATGTCCACTATATTATTAAATAAGACCCATTATAAGAGTTAGATATAATAAATGTAAGAGGATTTACTAGAAGGTTCCTCCTCTAGAATGTTCTTAGGTGATTGGTAACACTATATAAAGAGGTCAGGCAATGTAATGAGATGTCAATAAGAAAAATATTGTATTGTGAGCGATAGCGCAATAGGAGGATGCCTCCTCGAAGAGGCATGTGAACATGATCCATTGTATAGTGTTTCCCTACCTCAAGGGTTTTCTTATAATAAAGTGTGGTTCTTCTATATTTATTTGTGGATCTATTGTGGTATTTTTGTATTTAGTCTTTAGTTCTTAACAACTGATATTAGAGCACTTTCTTTAACAGGAATTGTGGACAATATTTTTCTATTTTTGCAGTTTTTTTCGGAGAAGAAAAAGAGGGTCGCGACATTTTGGATGATTTCTTTATATTTATGTGAAAATTGGCAGAAAACAGTTATATCTCTGAGTTCTTCTTAGAAAAACACCCAATTTTTTTATTTTATTTTTGTTCAAAATGGAGTCTGGGAATTAAAGTTATTGACATTTTAAAATCTGTTACTTTTCAGGTTTTGTTTTTGTGGATGACCGTGAATTTTTTTCTAAATTATGTAGCCGCTGAGGATGAATTTTATAAAACAAATTGCATATCTGAGTTCCTCTCACAATTTCATTCAATTTCAAGAAAAAAACGTCCAAATCCGAGCTCTAGAAGTGAAGATATCACTGATTTAAAATCAACAATTTTGGGGGGTTTTTGTGATGACGACAAAATTGCAGAGTTCATAACTTTTCATAGGGTGCTCATATTGCTACTAGATCAGTGCCATTGGATAAATAATTTTAAGATATTTCTTTTGGTATATTATATGTGGTGTTTTCGATGGATATTCACTCTCAAATCATGACAGTCGTCAAGACAACAATTCAAGAGTTCAAAGTTGAAATGCAAGATATTCAAGAGAAATGTATTCAAGAGCTCAAAGTTGAAATGCAACATATTCAAGATGACTGTATTCAAGAGTAAAAAATTTCAAGACATATTATGGATGAATATAATCAAGAAAGATATGTTTGGTATGATTTCAAGGACGATTGCAATGATTGATATATGGACAATTGTTATTTTTGGGATGATAACTATTTTCATATTTTATTTGATGACTCTACTCCACCTTCTGTAGAGAACATCAATGTGAAAAATCAAGATCCAATTATTATTACCAGTGTCCAGCCTGTATATTCTACAATTGTATTATTCCTTCCAGATTATGATATGACCCCTTTCCACTATGTGGATGGATTTTCTTATTTAGATCCACATGACAAGTGTCAATCTTTGAAACATCATTTTCAGTTGGTTATTGGGTTCCGATATCTTCCGTGTGGAGTTCACATGAACAACTGGACATGAGACCTTGGTTTACAATGGTGGTTGGACTACTTTAGCATGGTGGATCTCATTTCTACATAGGACCATGGTTCTCTAATCTACTTTAGCACTATGGTCCACACTTATCTATGGGACTTTGATATATGGTTGTACAACCTCATAACAAGCGTTGATGATAACGCTTTCATAAGGGGGATGGAATGTTAGGTAGCTAGAGAGGTAGTGGTGGGTCTAGAGGGCCTATAGTGATAATAGTGGAGGTCATTCAATGTAAGGTGGACTAGTTCCACTTTATTATTAAATAAGACCCACTATGGTAGTTAGATATAATAAATGTAAGCTGATTTAGTAGAAAGTTCTACTTCTAGAAGGTTCCTCCTCTAGAATGTTCTTAGGTGATTGGTAGCACTATATAAAGGGGTCAACCAATGTAATGAGATGTCAAGAAGATACGTTTTGTATTATGAGTGATATGTCAATAGGAGGATGCCCCCTCGAAGAGGCAAGTGAACAGGAGAGGATTCATTGTATGGTGTTTCCCTACCTCAATGGTTTTCTTATAATAAAATGTGGTTCTTCTATTTTTATATGTGGATCTATTGTGATATTTTTGTATTCAGTCTTTGGTTCTTAACATTTATCCACCACTACCATTATTGAATCATGCTACCATGTTGTTTTGGACAACTTAGTGATAAAATCAATAGTTACCACTTCTCTTTTCCACTGTGAAATTGGTAATGATAGTAGAAAACCTATCAGAGGTTTGTGATCCATGTTTACTATTGGATATTACATACACCTAGTTATATAATCAACTCCATCCTTTGTCATTTATAGCAAAAAATATTGATTTCTTACTACAATTGTCTTCTCATAACCACAATGTTCAACATATGGAACACTATGCATTTATTTTAATGAAAATTTTCTTAATCAATAACAATTAGAGACATAAACTATATTTTCAGGCATACAAATGTTATTCTCTTCCAACTTATAACCCTCATACTTCTATTGTACATTCTCTTGTTGTAAGTCTTCTTTTATCTGTAAATAGTGCTCATTTTAGGTAACAACCTCAAAAATTCTGTTCCCCAAATCATATTTTCTTGTACTAATGGTTGTAGCTTGCATTGCATGTACTCTGGGTCTTTGAAAAGTTCAGAATGATGTTTGGAATCACAAACACCCCTTCATATTAAGGGGGAAATGTTGGACACATAATTTTTGGGATTGCGTTATTGTAATATTAATATAAGGATGAAGAGTTGTAGGTGATAGGAAGAGTCCCTGTTAGGGAAGGCCAACAATAATTTTGATTGTATTTATGCACCACTCATATTAATGAAAATCACACAGTGGAGTTACGATTTCTTCCAATCACTGGCACGACAGTCTCAACTAATTGAAGTATTATACTTTCTATCATATGATTTCTCAAATGGACTTATCTTAAGTGCGGTTTGATATCGCTTATTGTAGGAAAATTCTACTAAAAACAAGTAATTCTCCCACTTGGATGACTTATCCATCACATGCATTTTTAACATGTATTCAATCACTTGATTGACTCTCTGTTTTCCCATTTTCTTATGAATGATATGCTACATTGAAGTTCAGATTTGAATAAAAACCCTTAAATAATTTCCAAAAGATTGTTATAAAATTTGGATCTCTATTTGAAATAATTTCCTTACGTATCCCATGCAATCTGACAATCTCTTTCAAATACATATTTTCTATATTCGATGCCTTATGATCCAACTTAACTGGAATAAAGTGAATAGATTTAGATAATTTGTTGTTAGGTAGCTAGAGAGGTAATGGGGGGCCCGAAGGGCCTATAGTGATAATAGTGGAGGCCATTCAATGTAAGGTGGACTAGGTCCACTATATTATTAAATAAAGACCCACTATGGTAGTTAGATATAATAAATGTAAGAGGATTTACTAGAAGGTTCCTCCTCCAGAATGTTCTTAGGTGATTGGTAGCACTATATAAAGGGTTCAAGCAATGTAATGAGATGTCAAGAAGAAAAATGTTGCATTGTGAGTGATAGCTCAATAGGAGGATGCCTCCTCGAAGAGGCATGTGAACATGAGAGAATCCCTTCCATAATAAGATCCATTATATGGTGTTTCCCTACCTCAAGAGTTTTCTTATAATAAAGTGTGGTTATTCTATATTTATCTATGGATCTATTGTGGTATTTTTACATTCAGTATTTAGTTCTTAACAACTAGTATCAGAGCACTTTCCTTAGCAGGAATTGTGAGAGATTTTTTTCTATTTTTTCATATTTTTTCGGAGAAGAAAAAGAGGGCCACGACTTTCTTGATGATTCTTTATATTTACGTGAAAATTTGCAGAAAACATGTTATATCTCTGAGTTATTCTAAAAAAAACACCCAATTTAACTTTTTTCTTTTTGTACAAAACAGAGTCTGGGAAGTAAAGTTATTGGCATTTTAAAATCTCATATTTATTTATTTTCACGTACGACCGTGACATTTTTTCTAAATTATGTAGCCGCTGGGGCTAAATTTTACAAAACAAATTGCATATCTAAGTTCCTCTCAGAATTTCACCCAATTTCAAAAAAAAAATTGTCATAATTTGAGCTCTAGAAGTGAAGATATCGTTGATTTAAAATCAACCATCTTGCGGGGTTTTCGTGACGATGACAGGATTGTAGAGTCCATAACTTTTCAAAGGGTGCTCAGATTGCTACTAGATCAGTGCCATTAGATAAATAATTTTAAGATATTTCTTTTGGTATATTATATGTGGTGTTTTCGATGGATATTTTCTCTCAAATCATGATAGCCATCAAGACAACAATTCAAGAGTTCAAAGTTGAAATGCAACATATTCAAGAGGATTGTATTCAAGAGTCCAAAATTTCAAGGCATATTATGGATGAATATAATCAAGAAAGATATGATTGGTATGATTTCGAGGACGATTGCGATGATTGGTATATGGACAATTGTCATTTTTGGGATGATAACTATTTTCATATTTTATTTGATGACTCTACTCCACCTTCTGTAGAGAACATCAATGTGACAAATCAAGATCCAATTATTATTACTAGTGTCCAGCCTATATATTCTACAATGGTATTATTCCTTCCAGATTTTGATATGATCATTTTCTACTATGTGGATGGATTTTCTTATTTGGATCCACATGACAGGTGTCAGTCTTTGTAGAGTCATTTTCAGTTGGTTATTGGGTTTCGATATCTTCTGCATGGAGTTCACATAAGCACTTGGACATGGGACCCTGGTTTACAATGGTGGTTGGACTACTTCAACATGGTGGATTTCAATTCTACATGGGACCATAGTTCTCTATTCTACTTCAACACTATGGTCCACACTTATCCATGAGACTCTGATATATGGCTGTACACCCTCATAACAAGCGTTGAGGATAACGATTTCATAAGGGGGATGGAATGTTAGGTAGCTAGAGAGGTAGTGGGGGGCCCAGATGGCCTATAATGAGAATAGTGGAGGCCATTCAATGTAAGGTGAACTAGGTCCACTTTATTATTAAATAAGACCCACTATGGTAGTTAGATATAATAAATGTAAGAGGACTTACTAAAAAGTTCTACTTCTAGAAGGTTCCTCCTCTAGAATGCTCTTAGGTGATTAGTAACACTATATAAAAGGGTCAAACAATGTAATGGGATGTCAATAAGATAAGTATTGTATTCTGAGTGATATCTCAATAGGAGGATGCCCCCTCGAAGAGGCAAGTGAACATGAGAGGATCCATTCCATAATATGATCCATTGTATGGTGTTTCCCTACCTCAATGGTTTTCTTATAATAAAGTGTGGTTCTTCTATATTTATCTGTGGATCTATTATGGTATTTTTGAATTCAGTTTTTGGTTCTTAACATTTATTCACCACTACCATTATTGAATCATGCTACCATGTTGTTTTGAACACCTTTGTGATAAAATCAATAGTTACAACTTTTTTTTTCCACTCTAAAATTGGTAATGATAGTAGCAAACCTATCAGAAGTTTGCGATCCATGTTTACTATTGGATATTCCATACACCCGGTTATATAATCAACTCCATCCTTTGTCATTTATAGAAAAAAATAATGATTTCTTACTACAATTGTCTTCTCATAACTACAATGTTCAACATATGAAACATTATGGATTTCTTTTAATGAAAACTTTCTTAATCCATAACAATTAGGACATGAATTATATTTTCAGGCATAAAAATGTTATTCTCTTCCAACTTATAACCCTCATACTTCTATTGTACATTCTCTTGTTGTAAGTCTTCTTTTATCTGTAAATAGTGTTCATTTGACAATGCTAGAGAATTTTTCCATTTAAAAATAAGATTTTTTTTGAAAAAATCATTATTAAGATGCAATTTTATACACACATACCAAAGTCATAAATATACCCACAAAAATAATAAAAATAATAATGATAAATTATGTGAAAAAGAAGAAATAATGGTTCAGTTGCAAGGAAAATCCGTAGATAAAGATACAATTTACAGGTTAGAAATTATGTTGGAGAAAATACCATTCAACTGCTACCTATAAATATAAAGAAGAATTAAGCACCAGACCGAGTTTTGATTGGAAACATCACTACAAAAGGATTTGAATTGTTAATTTGTGGAAGGTTACTCAAAAATGTGTGAAGGATCGCGGTGCTTCAACATATATTAACATTCAGAATTTTGAAACGTCTTTTGGAGCCATCATCAGTAGCATAATCTGTGATTCCAGTCAAAAGGAGTTGAAAAAAAATGCTTAATTGATAGATTAGGGCCGATGAATAAGAAAACGTGGGAAATAACCTTGTAGCCGTCGTAGTCTTATACCACAAAGAAAGGGATGTGACACAACCCTTGACGAAATTATTTTGTTTTGGGAAATATACAATTTCTCTAATATTGATTTGCTTATCGTATAAGTCAATTAAGTGAATAAGCATTAAAGTACAAGGGAAGGGTGAAATTCTTAAAGTATTATTTCAAGCCACCATGATCACATAGTGCCAATTAAAGAGCAGGAAGTTAAATATCAATTCAAAGGTTTTTAATTCTAAGTGAAATTAGAGGAAAAAAGAGTGCACATACTTTTAATATAAGTTAAGATTAATAAAAGTAAACCTAAACCCCAATATAAGTTATAAAGGATCGGTTTGAAGCAAGGAGGTGGGGTATTTAATAAGATTTTTTTTGAAAACAATGAAGAAATATTAAATTACTTTTACATTTTATATAAATAAAGAAAAAAATTTAAAAACAATTATAAGATAAAAAATTGATTAACCATAATCAAGGTGATATAAAAAGATTACTATGTCTTTTTTTTTTAAGTAAAGGGTTTTAATTTATATATATAGCAAGGATTGTCAAGGAAAAAGGGATAATAAAAAAACAAGAAATCGTTGTTAGAGACATTACATACTCACTTAGGTAATTATTTTCCTAAGATTGGTAGTCCAATGTTGATAACACTTTCTTATATGAGAATATTTTTTCTAGAGAATATTCTCTTATAAAACAGGGCATTCCTCTTCAGTTCATAGTCAATTACACTAAGTTACACGCAGTTAGACTAGTGGAAGTCACTCATGCATGGAAACCTCGGTTTTATCTATTGATGATTACAACTACGTGAAACATCCTCTAGGACACAAACCTAAGAGAGAGCCCCTGAGATGGGTGTGTGGTTCCTATCTGAGACATAACTGGAACATAGTGATGGCCTCCTCCTTACAGAGAGTTGAGAAGAACTCCAGATGATTCTCCTATGTAACGCAGTGAGAAAGGAGATCTGTTGAGTTGGGCGTGCCTGTGGCTGAGCATAAGGTGAACGTGTGAATTTCCATGAGTTGGGTACATCGTTATGAGACAGAAATGAAAACGATGTATTAGCCTCCTCTGAGCAGAGAGTTGAGATGATGAACTCCAGATGACTCTCCTGTGTAATGCAGTGGGGAAAAAGATCTATTGAGTGGGCGTGCCTATGGATGAACATAGGTGAACGTGATCCTAGTGGTTGAGCACTAGTGAGTGTGGTTCTCCTGTGAGACGTAGTGAGATAGAGATATGGACATCCATATGGATGTGCCCCTAGTGGCTGAGCACTAGTGGGTGTATGAGATCCCTTGCTATATTGTTCAAGA
>JASDQU011404744.1:54077-64799 GCA_032191745.1 Picea mariana
AACAATACCATGTAAATGTGTTGAACTTGCACAGAATAGGTCTAGTTAATCAATAATACACACATTTGCAGAGAGAATTGGAGATAGAAGAAGAAGGAGAGAAAGAATGAAAGAATTCTCATTAACCGTTGTGAATAATGAATAATTTACACATTATATACTTTGTATAGCTCAATGAGTGCACACTAGAGGTGAACCAATGCGCCATAGTGGTGGTCTAGAGTGATCTGGACACACACCAGCAGTTACGCGAGTGAACTGCCACCTAGTCTAGTCTCTCAGGCAGTTACGGGAGTGAGTTGCCACCTAGTTGAGTTAACTAGTCAACTAATCTTCAATTAACTGACTGAACAGAGAGTAGTGAGGAGCTAACTCAGGGAATCAACGCTAATGCGCCAGTTTGGTGATGATCCCAAGGCAAGGTAGAATTAGCATTGCAATGATCCCAACGTTGCATGGTGATAAAACCAATGCAACATCTAAACTCAACTAAACTAGTCAAACTGAAGTGTCAACTGAAAGAGAATATTCTCCCCTAAAATATAGGAGACTGGATAATGACTAATTATGACTAATAAACATGAAAAAACTTTAGGAAAAAGAAATCCTAGGTGTGTGTGAATTAACTCCAACATGTTAGACTCCATATGAGACTTAGCCAACCCGTTACATAGTTCTACATGAGAACCCTGATTCAGTGTGAGCTGGATGGTTCTATGGGAGAACTAGTTGCCTAGTTCTGTGTGAGATGGAAGAAAGTCTTTTCATGACTATTGTGCCCGCTAGTGAGATGATGTTGATGCTATGCTGGATGCATGTTGTGTGTGGTTACAAAACTTCTTGTGATGTATAGATTCGGTAGTGCCAACAAGTCAATGGTCAAGTGTGCAGAGATGCAGAAGCAGTGTTGAAGATCATGCTAGAAGAATACCTCCCTTGCTGAGAGGGAGGGTTGAAGTTTGAGCAGCTGCGGAAGATATTCTTATTGTGTTTGATCAAGTGAAAAGCCTAAGAGAATAATGCAAAAGCACTTATGTAAAGTCAGATCCATTGATGTATTGTAAAAGGCAAATAATAAAACCCTAAGAGTACAAACTAAAATTATAATTGTCAAGTCGGCTCTATTAATTCATGGAAAACGGCAACGTCAAATTAGAAAGTGACATGTGTGCAAGTCGGCCTTGTTTTGGGAAGTCCATCTCCTATTGTTGGCCCAAGGGCAGACGCAGGTTTCAACGCTTAACAATGCACCAACAAAACCCTGACTATCGGCCCGTTCGGCAACACCTGCGAAGCAGGCGAAGTCTCACCTCAGGTAGAAGTAGGGGGGGTTACAAGACGCGGGTGTCTGTAATCAGGCTGGGACACGATTCTGTGATAAGCAACAAAATCTATATATTCATTACACATCATAATCAAAGCACTAATCAAATGCATAACAGAAATGACACTGCACAAAGCAAACCATGAGACACCAGATATACGTGGTTCACCCCAGGGTGGGGCTACGTCCACAAACTGCTTCGCCTCTTTATTATTCGCCAAAATCTTACATCCAGTCACTCCTGTGCACTAAGCCACAAAGTCAAACTTCACACCAGACAGGAGATCTACGCACTAAGCACTAGATCCTCCTTCTTTACCTTCCAAAATTAGCTCAAATGCACAAAGCCAAAATCTCTTATCACAGCACTTAGCACCTGCTACAAAATCACAGTGGAGCACAAAGCCTCAACCACATACGTTCCTTTTGACACAAAACTACTGCTTCTACAATACATTCCTCTTTATTTATACTTTACAAAAGCCTACAATAAGGCCTAAACATGGGGAAAACCCATGGGTCGACATCCCATAAACCCGTTACAAAACCCGGAGGACCCCTTACTGGGTCCACATAACCCTCAAAATAGGTGAGATCCGCGATCTCAGCTTCGCCTGGGCGCTCCTACTTCGACCAGTGTGTCGAAGTCCAAAAGTGGTCCAAAACCTCCAAAACTGACCAAAGTTTCCCCAAAACTTGGTCAAGGGCCAACAGGCCCCCAACACTCACCTGTGACTCGTCTCGAGTCACTCAGGTCCAGACAATGTTGCTTCAAAAGCCTCGAGATTAACTCGAGCTGCCTCGACTTGCTGCCTCGCCTGAGCCTCCTGGACTATCTGCTCTGTAACGGGCCCTTCTAAGCGCTATTCTACTGCTGCAACTACTTGATCTAACTGTGAACCCTGGCCATAGATCTCTTTGAACACCTTGCAAGCTTCGTCCTGCACATGTTGTAACTTTTGTGTTACTTCCATCACCTTACTCTGGAGGGCAGTGATCTATTGTTGTACTGTGTGCTGCTCCTGGGATCTCTTCATCCTTTCCACTGCTATGAGCAGCATCATCTACGCCTGCAATGAAAATGCTTGCTGCTACGACTCCTGTAACTGAGCCTCTAGCTTCTATAACTCTGGATCCTCGACGAGGCGTTCATACGTCTGGGTGCTTCTGTCACTCAATTGTTTACATGCCAAGGCGAGGGCTTTTATACTTGCTACTGTGTTTTTGGCGGACTCCTCCCTCTGGTCACGCACCTCCTGCGGGGTGCTCGGCACTGTTCGGGCCTCCAGTTCATCTATCCTGGCCCGAAATTGCTGGAGGGTCTCTGCAAGCTTCACTACCTGAGCTTCGACGGGCTCTTGCTCCTCCTGTACCAAGCCTAGCACAGAGTGACACGCTTTGCTTACTGCTTCTTTGACCACGGTCTACTCTACGAGCAGCTACTCTTTTTCTTTCTGTAGCTGGGCTTCGCCAGCTTTCTTTTCCTCCTGAAGCTCTGCTTTCTCGCTTTTATAGGCAGCTACACTGTCCTGCGCTACTCGTAACTGTACTAGGACTTTGTCTTTCTCCTTTTGCAAGGCTTTTGTAGCCTTCTCCTTCTCTTCATGAGCTCTTTGGAACCGAGCTTTTGTTGCATCAGCAAGCCTTCTTAGTTGGGTTGCTCTTTCAGCGGTCATTTCTCTCTGTTCCCTTCTGTATGCCTTCAAACCTGCCTCCAATACTTTGACCTGTCCTGGAGGTATTCCTTTAAGGTTAACCTCAACATCCAAGTTGGGGCTAGCCTGTAGAGCTGCGAGGGTGGGAAACTTGATGCTATACTGGGGAAGGGTGATCCAAATCCCTGGTTTACCCTGCGAAGTTGGTTCGTCCCCCAAGTCTGTGGTCTGTGATGAGGAAGGCGTAGTAGGCACTGCGCGGACCAAGCAAACAACTTGTTGCACTTCCTTCAACTCCCTCTCAATCCTTTCATATAACTTCCCCTGTTTCTCTTCGTATCTCTGCAACATGTCTTCAAAGGCGTCCTCCATAGCTCCGCGTACCAGACTAATGTCGTCATCGGTGAGAGTGGCTTCCAACTGTGGCTTATTGGCACGCATTTTCTTCCTTGGTAAAGGTTTCTTCGAAGTAACTTTCCTCTTTTGTGGGTTCACTGTCACAACAGGGGGATCTTCAGGTGGTGGTGTGCTAGTAGCTTCGCCTCCTCCTTGCTCTTCTTCTCATTCATCTCCTCCTGCTTCGTCTTCTCCTCCTCCTGGCGAGCTAGACCTGCTATCTTCAGAAGTTTTCTCTTCGTCCTCTTCATCACTCTCTATCCTGGACTTTCACCCGCTTTTTGCGTTCCCTCTACTTCTTCGTCCCACTGGACTGTCCGACATGTTCAACTCGCGTAACCATCGGGCTTCCTATAGTATCAGTGTCAGATAACTCTGCATCGGCAACAGGTACAAGAAATTCTTTTGGTTAATCCTTTATAATATGTTCCATATCTGTGTATGTAAGCTTATAGTATGATTGCAATCTTTCTTGGTGCTCATCTCTTCGCGCGGTGATGTAAATGAAGTTTGTTGGCACAGGGGCAAACCCAAGGTTCAACGCTTAACAGCGCACCAACAAAACCTCGACTACCAGCCCTTTCAACAACACCTGCGAAGCAGGCGAAGTCTCACCCAAGGTAGAAGCAGGGGGGGTTACAGGGCGCAGGTGTCTGTAACCAATCTGGGACACGATTCTGTGATAAGAGCACTTCGCAGAATATTTTGTTAGCACTTAGGAAGTGAACATGCATTAGTTTATTAATCTCTTTAACATTGCATAGCATAATCAAAGACAAATAAGCGCAGTAACAACAAGTGATTATGCACCCTGAGCACTTAGCATTGTGAGTTAAGTCTAGCATTCATTTACCCTTTAACCTAAGTAAAATACTTAAGCAACAAAATATATATATTCATTACACATCATAATCAAAGCACTAAGCAAATGCATAAAAGAAATGGTACTGCACAAAGCAAACCATGAGACACCAGATATACGTGGTTCACCCCAGGGTGGGGCTACGTACACAAACTGCTTCGCCTCTTTATTATTCGCCAAAATCTTACGTCCAATCACTCATGTGCACTAAGCCACAAAGTCGAACTTCGCACCAGACAGGAAATTTGCACACTAAGCACTAGATCCTCCTTCTTTACCTTCCAAAGTTAGGTCAAATGCACAGAGCCAAAATCTCTTATCACGACACTTAGCACCTACTACAAAATCACAGTCGAGCACAAAGCCTCGACCACATACATTCATTTTCACACAGAACTATTGCTTCTACAACACATTCCTCTTTATTTATACTTTACAAAATCCTACAATAAGGCCTAAACATGGGGAAAACCCATGGGCTGACATCCCATAAACCCATTACAAAACCCAAAGGACCCCTTACTAGGTCCACATAACCCTCAAAATAGTTGAGATCCGCGATCTCAGCTCCACCTGGGCGCTCCTACTTCGACCAACGTGTCAAAGTCCAAAAGTGGGCCAAAAACCTCCAAAACTGACCAAAGTTTCCCCAAAATTGGTCGAGGGCCAACACCTATTTAAAGGAGGCTAGGCGCCTCACAATAGATTATCCCTTACTCACCTTTTATCTGAGGTCTGAGGAAGTCGATTCATGAGTGCAAGGCCGAGCTCTTTCTGAGGTGTAGCATGGTGCGCTCATTTCCAGTGCAAGTTTGTGGTTACTTGGTTGCAGACTTTGGTGACAGGTCCGAGGGTATGGGACAGCAGGTCTAAGGCATATCTACTACAGCTAGGGTTTCTAGTGTATGTGATATTTTGGCTTATCTCTCTTAGAGAGAGTTATGTATTGACATTGTAGTTAGTTGGAAAATCTATACTGAAGAAGTTTTGCTAGGTTTTCTTCCCCAAGAGGCTTACCCATGATAAATTCTTGAGTACGCTGTGAATGTCTTTCTTTCAGTGATCCTTATGCTACAGTTAATGTTCTAATGAATAAAAGTTAAAGAACACTAATGAATACTGACCAAAACCAAAATAAAACCAACAACCAATAAATAAATAAAATATCCAAATTTAATAAAAATACATATATTCATGTACATCCATGTGAATCTAAACCATTGGAGACAAATATGCAAAGTTTTCTCATGCATATAAAAAGGGTGCATTTAACCTAAATAGGACTAAGTGCAATTCATATTTGAACCAGGATACATAAACAAAGAGGCTCTATATGAACTCTAGAGTAAAAAAAAACAACATGCTACAACAAATAACTGTCAATTTTCACACGCAACTCTATGTGACTAATTTCAAATCTGAAAATTGCTTCCTAGTCAGCTAATAGTAAACCCTAGTTGTTATCACTGAACAACTTTCGACTGAAATTATTGACTGAAAATATAGCAATGGAAACAACAAGATCAGATTTCAATCATCAACACATATGAGACACAAAATTTATGTTTTGTAACTCTTGTCAAATTCAGAAATTCCGAGGGCAAAACCAACCCTCTCAACAACTTACAAAAATCACAAAATCTGACTACAAAACCAGTCTCTCTACAACCACAAAATCAAGAAACTTCCCAGGACAAATCCCAACTTAGAAATATGTTGCAGACCACCTGTACGACTTGCTAACGTCACCAGTACTGGTGTTGGCGTCGGCATGTACGGACCTGCTCGTGCTAAAAAAAACAAGTACGAACATACGCGACTGTCCTTCCTGGAACCTGCGTACATACGTGACTATTCCCACTACAACCAACGTACATACACGATTGTTCCCACTACAACCCACATACATGTATTGAAATCTCGCACAAACGCTTTCGTACGGTCTGCACCACCCACGCGGTTTCTTCCCTGCTGCGGCTACCTCTGTTCTCCACACGTGCAGTGTGCTTTCCCTATCCAGAACAGAAAATATAGAGTCCTTTAGCCCTAGGCCAGATTTTCCATAGTTGCAGAAATTCCCTTATTGAAGTCACCAAGCTCCTTGACACAAGTGCAGACTCACTTATGCCAACTCCATCATCACACTATGTCACACCAAGATTTATCACAATCTTTCCCACAATCTTTCCTCTCCTTATATAGGAGTCTAATGAGTGAGTTTAGGCACCCCTTCTAAACTCAACAATTAATTAGAATATTTTATTCTTCTTTGTGGGTGTGAAACCCCAACACAAGCCCACAAAACCCATCAACTTGCCCATGAGGCCTTAGCCTCATTCCTAGGTCGATTTCAATGAAACAAAAGGCTGAACTAGTGCCAACGAAGATTCCCACATGCTTGACACCTTGCCCTCTGGTGGGAATACCTCTCGTTGCTACAAAATCAACACACACTCTCTCTCTCTCTTGGAGTCGTCAGTGTTTCTTGATCTTCTTGGAGCATCTTGAGTCTAGGGTTAGGGTTTCATCCCTTGAAAGATTGAGATTAGTGTTTTGAGATGAAACCCTAGGGTGTATTTAAAGAAGAAAGAGAAGAGAAGACGTCTTGCCTTGGAGGACTTGTTTGAGTGATTCATGTATTCTAAAGCTCCTTGGTTGACCTAGGGTTTTCATTGTTTTCCCTAGCTATGGTTTTGGAGAGTTAGTGGATTGTAGTAGCCTTGTGATAAGGCTATGGTATGTACAACAACTTCATCTTATGCATATTAATGAAGTTTTCAGCTGTCCAATACTTGTATATATTGCAGATTTGATTTTCAGCCATCTACGTTCTTCATGGTTTGTAATTTACAGCTATATATGTCTTGTTGATTTGACATGAGTAAAAGGAAATTATGCTGAGTGATTTAACATT
This sequence comes from Picea mariana, assembly GCA_032191745.1. Lineage (NCBI taxonomy): Eukaryota > Viridiplantae > Streptophyta > Pinopsida > Pinales > Pinaceae > Picea > Picea mariana. The sequence goes on from JASDQU011404744.1 coordinate 61,229, forward strand.
GTAATTGAAGAAGATAAGGGTTGTTTTACTGCTGTTATTTACTGTTGTAAATAAGGGTTTCAGATCAGGTTTATCCATGATAAGATTACTCTAAAGGGTTGAAACTTATCAGAACATTTTGCTATCTTTTCGCCTTGGATTGCATAGAAGATTGGGGTGTTAAGGATTGAAATATTATAATCTTCTGCTGTTGTTTTGTTCTATATTTCATAACAGCCCTAAAGCCGAAAAATTCACAAGGTTAAGATCCAAGAAACCTCTAGTTAAGAGGTAAAATTTCTGTTTTGCATTAAACCCTTGATAGCAGAAATTTCCACAATCATCCCATGAAAGGAAAAGAAAAAGGAGGCACGGGAAAGGACAGACTTACCTAAAGAAGAGTGACTCCAGCTCATGAATGGTGGGGTTTAACCCACGAGGAGCAATTAAACAGTGAAATAGCTTGGGAATAGATGTGGGGCTATGCTGGAGGAACAAATAGTTAAATAGCCAAACCACCTGTGACACCCCAAAAGAGGCAAATGGTCATTGAGAGCTAGCTTGAGCCATAGAAGGTCCAAGGCTTACTTTAGGAAAAAGTAATGATAGGCCAAAAAGAGAGGATTTAATAATCTAGGTTATCAGAATTGTGGTTTTTCAATGGATTTGGCTTCATGCTTCACATATTTTGCATATGCCATTGTAAAATAAAAGAAAATGTTTTATTTATCTACTTCCATTCAAGTGAGCCTTGTTGATGCTTTTGTAGCATCGGGAGGCATTCCCACTAGTGGCCTAGGTGTCAAGGACGTGGGAATCATCATTGGCCAGGTACATATAGTATCCCCTCTGCATCAAAGGATCCTCCTGAATCAAACTGGAGTTGCATTGTCCCCTGACCCCTCACTACATACTTGGTATTATCGCCAAGCTCTATGTGGAGATCTAAGTCATCCTCTAAAAAATTGATGAACAACTCTCTAAACTATGTCATGTGGCGGGATGCACCACTATCCAAGTACCATGCACTCCTTGGAGTAGTGTTGGTAGACAGACAAGACATGAATGAAAAATCACTCTTGAACTTTGATGCAAGTTCATTTAACTGTGTCTTTGTTGTTGCTGCAACTTGTCTTTCTTCCTATGTGGACATTGAGAGGAAAAATGGCCATTCTTATGGAAAATGTAAACTTGCTCATGTCTCTCTTCTGCCCAGACTACTGACCCTCTCCGTGACTGTCACCCTTCTTGACAAAAAATTTCCCTTAGCCTTTCTTGGCTTTGTTGACAAGGGATAAGTTTTCCTCCTCCTTGCTTGTCGGACCTGGACTCCTTCCAAGTCTCCTCTTGAATGCAGTCATCCCAAAGTCTCTCCCACTTGGGAAGATGCTCCTGGGCACAAATGCCCATGATAAATGGTTCCCAAGGCTTGGTGAACCCATTCAGAGCAACATTAACTAGCTCTGCCTTCAGGACTGTCTCTCCAATAGTTGCAATCTAGTCACAGATCTATGTGATCCTCATAAGGTAACTGGTAACATTGTCGAAGTGGGTCATTCTGCATTCTCTAAGTTTGGTTCTGAGAATCATTTGCAGACTCATGTTGTCACTTTGGAAAAGTGATATTAGGGCATCATACATGTCCTTGGAAGTGATCTTCTCTGCCACATGTTGAATCAAATGATCCTCGATAGCTTCTAAGATCACCCTATGTGCCTTGATATCTTTCTTCTCCATCGTTGCCCGTACTGCTAGATCTACCATTGGTTGCACCTACTGTGCACCCTCCACTGCAATTTGCGTTGGTGTCGGGGCTAGAATACCACTGGTCATCATATCCCACAAATCTTGCTCCTTCATGAGCAGTGTCAGTCTTGCTCATACTCGGGGTTTGATTTCAGAGGTCATACTCGAGGTTTGATTTCCAATTTTTTTTAAGGGTGTGATTTGCAAATATATTCGATCTGGGCGAGTTTGAAGCCAATAATGGCCAGATCGCATTCCCTTCCAACAATATAGTCTTGGTGGGTATGGATTCTGAGCTTGGACGGAAGCCATTCAACATATCTAAACCCTAAAATTCCTTCTTCGACATCTACCGTACGACTCAATCATCCCTTGCCAGATACACAGAAGCGCATCTAGAAATTGGATTTCACCTACAGATGGTAAGGTTTGTCATCTATCACAACATGTTCAGGGTTTTGTAGTTCATATGGTAATCATGAACCATCATTTCTCTGAGGCCCGGAGTGAATATGAAGAAATTCCATGATGATGGTTAGTATCTTCATTTACACGATCTACAGGTTAACTCACTGTCTAACTTGCAAACTCAGCAATAACCTATGTTTGTGTGAATATCCAAACCACTTCTGACTTTGTCGTTGGCAAGTAGGGCCAATCAACAAAATTGAAGTTTAAAGGTATTCTCACTGAAAGGTCATTTCTCTTGCTCTTTTCATATGGCGTAATTATTGCGACCGTGGTCTGGGATAGCGTGGCAGATTGGGTCATTATTGCGATTCTGATATATGTTCGTTGGGGGTTTATTCGGCATCATGTTTGAACACTTGCACTTTAAACTTAACGTTTCATTTGTTATCCAATTGAATGGTCTAAAATCGCATTGCTCTCATGATTGCACATGGCACTTTATTAATTAATGATGTATGGTTTTAATGTGTTCATGACAAACCAAGCACATATTACACAAACTTTACTTTGAATGCTTTAAAATTTATGTCGTGTGAAGGTTGCCATACCATTAATGGTTGCAAGTAGTTTGTTTAAACACTAGAGAAAATTTGGACACAACTTACGCTGGATCTCGTATTTTCTTTGAAAATTCTATTAGTACATGGACAAATGGTAATGACATAGCTTACGTTGGATCTCGTATTTTCTTTGAAAATTCTATTAGAGAATGGACAAATGGTAATGACTGGTTGTAAGGATTTAACCTTAGGAACGATGCTCTGACATTGGTTTAGCAATTTGTGCATAGGCATCTTATATTATTTTGCTACATGTGATAATTTGTTCATACTTGAAATGTTCTCGTAAATGTGGAATCAATCGAATGATAGAGTGACCCTTGCATTTGGTTGTTATGCTTTATAAATACCATTGGATGATTGTAATAAAAAGACATAAATGGTGGCACATTGAATTTTATTTCAGGCGTTTGTCTCAAATTGAACTTTGTCCTTTCTTTCAAAGTCACACTTACTTTAAGATCATTCTTCGTTTTCTCAATTTTTTCTATCTTCTCTAAAGTGAAGAATGCAAGTTATGATGGATATCATGATGGTGCGCAATTTGTTGGGCAAGACCCTTAATCAATTTTAGGCTTGCACCGGTGACTATAAATAACGACAACTAGTTGTCGTTAGGCATATAAAACTGTAGCTTCGAAGCAATACATGCAGGGATATATGAGAGTTCAAGGGCTTGAGCCTTTGTCTCACGTTGTTGGTGTTAGTAACTGTAGCTCAGACAAGTATTTCTACAAGGGTGTCTACTTGTGGAAATCGTCATTTAATGTATCCTATGCTTTTTCTAGAGTTCACTTTATTAATTAATTAATAAA
>JASDQU011404745.1:52845-80028 GCA_032191745.1 Picea mariana
CCGATGTAACTGTCAGAAGATCGATCGCGTCTGCCATAAGTTGCACGATTATTCAAAGATTGTGGCTACAGAGTGTCAGAATCCATGCAGACGCAAAGCCTTCAATGCAATTTCTTGGCTCCACTGCTGTTGTTGTTTTGAGTATATGTAGGTACTTGTGCCATTTTTGTATCTATCGATGGTAGAGCCAAGCTCCCGACTGTAAAGTTTCAACAAATATTCTGGTTTCTGGGTTATGCCTCTGTGTTTGAGACTTCTTGGTTTATGACAAATAGTTCTTCTTTTTCCATCTTTGTTTCATCTCATGCTGGAGAGTTCACGGTTGAATGATTCACGTGGATTTTTACAGTTATGTTATGATAAAGGATTTGTCGTGGCATTTTTGTATTCTCTAGTTTTCCGTGTTTGAATATAAAGAGACTTTGTGTTCGAGCCCTTTCTCCTCCAGTTTGTCACAAACCTGATGTTTATGATAGACCTTTGCACTCTTCTTACGCAAGTCCTCCACATATTCACCCTTTTACTGCAATTCATTGTTTTAAGTTTATCAAGACCTCACTCGTTCATGCATGCCCGACCTAGTTTCTGAGTTGAGACGATATCATTCTGAGTTTCTTTCCATTTGATCACCCTTCAAAAAAATCGTGACATTAAACTGATGGGCGTCGGGCTCTACTCCTGCAAGCAATCCAGGAGTGACTTTCATCTCTAACACAACCCAATGTGGAAACAATCCAACCAATAGAGGAAGAATATGAGGAGTGAAATGAATATGATGAGTTGAGGGATCAATATAGAACAAAGAAAGACCAATAGGAGAAAATACCAGTAGAAGAGATTAAGGTGCAATAGGAGTTTGGTGGTGAGGAGGAACAAGAACAAAAAATGTACCAAGAGGCAAGGCCCTCAAGCATGCTAGCAAAGGGAAAAGGAAAAAAATCGGTTTATAGATCGTCGTGCAAGCAACCAAAGGTAACCCTTGTGTTATCGCGCATACCAACAAGAGTAAAGGTTTTACCATTTTAACTAGGATGCGTAGATAAATTGCACTATGCGGACCATGATCTCAAAGACATAGAAAAATTATATCATATTGTGCAACAGGTATATATGGAGAGCAAAGGGGTCAACACGACAGGATTACCAATTTTAGAACCCAAAAAATGGATCACGGGTTTATATAACACATGAATAATGAAGCTACTAGAGATATCACATTTTGGAAGGGGAAAGGACATAAATAACCACGTCAAGAAGTTACTGACAGTAATGCACAGAGGAATTTTGTGGTTGGATACACAAGTTTCAATCGATTTCGACTTAATAAAAAAGATAACAGGTCTTCCCACCAATGGTGAGAAACCTGTGTAGTACCTGGATGAAAAAATCAAGGAGAAATCCTTGGCAAAAGAAATGAAGCATACCTATGGAACATAGAGAGGATATGGGGGATCATTATCAATAAAATTAGTGAACCAACGACGAGGTTTGAAAACAAACTTATGAAAGTGTCACAAAGAAGAGGTTCTAGCAGGAGTAACAGAAGCATCCATGCATTGCATGAATGGCGTTGTATTGAGTTGGATCCCATACTTGATAAACTCATTTCTAGATGATTTCAAATATGCACATGACTTAGGAAGAGAGTTTCATTACTCGCGGATGATAGCATGTTCTATCAGAGAACTAGAAAGCGTTGCGAAACACAATATGAATAACTATGGAACACAATGGTCGTAAGGGAAATAAAGTCAAAATCCAACATATTCATGAAATATCTGGAAGAAATACAGGAAAAAGTGCCTAAATCTTGGAGGATCCCACCAAAGGTGGTGGAGGAGTACAAGAAGATATCCAACTTTAAAGCATCAAGGCACACTATGTTGATCCAAGAAAAAGGGATCTAGAGAAGGAGTGGTTGCAGATGAGATACCGTGTCACATCAAAGGAAGTGCAATGGGAAATGAAAGATTGGAAGGAAGAATGGAAGGTTCTAGTAGAGCCAATAAAATACAAGCAACTAGAAAAAGACAAGGAGTCAACAAAAGAAAAGCAACTAGTAGAAGCGGGCCCTTCACAAAAAACGAGTACCCCAGTAGTAAATAAAAGAGAAGAAACATGGATCACAAAGCAAATAGGGGGAAGTGCAACAACAAAGAACAAGGATATCCCCAAGCCTATCACATAGTAGAAGGACCACTCACATACTGCTAATGGTGCAAAACATAGGAAATATATCATCCCTACACATGAGGGGACATACCAGATACCCTAATCAGAATAGAGAAAATAGAGTTAAGGCCACTCAAGAGAACTATTTTACAATTAGGTGGAGTGCGCAAGAAAATGAAGGAACATAAGGAGGCTCCCCAATATACAATAACAAAAGATGATGTAGAACTATTCATGGAAAAATTACAAAACCACACCGAAGAAGCACATGAGGAGGCAGAAAAACAAAGAGAGAGGATAATGCAAGAGATGATAGATGTAAAGAAGGTATTAGAGTAAATACGATTTACCAAGGCATAGCACCAAGGGGAAACACAGTAGCAACAAACAGTGCAATTACAACCCATTCTCTTGTAGAGTGAGGAGGAGACAGTACAGATAACAACATCATCAAGTGGAAATTTTATCCTTATTAAATACATGTTGCAAATGGATGAAGACATGGCGCAAAAAAAATTCAAGGACATAGAGTGGATGGAATTGGTATTGTCGAATATACCAACAAAAGTGCTCTATCAGTTACAAGTCAGTGTTGTGCAGGAAGTACAATCCAGGGCCAGGATGGAAAAGACAAACCTGGAGATAGCCAAGGAATCCTAGGAGGTGCTAGAGAAAGTTCTTATAGAAGTACGGAAAGAACTAAAAGAGGAAAAACAATGCGTAAAAAAACTAGAGACAATACTTGAGGAAGTCTTCCAGATGATTCCATGCAACACACTAGAAGGAGAAATCAGCGCGGAAGAAAAGTTAAAGAGGATAATGTAGACGATGGAGGGGTATAAACAGAATATAGGAGATTTGGTTGGGAAGCTGACACCAACCACCCCTCTAGAATTCCCAGCTGATATGAAGTAGTAGGAAACATATCACACATATAGTATTGTTCTTGAAATAAAATAAGCAGAAGAGCTGTATGAAAGAATCRTGCAAATATGGACAAGCCTCACAGAATATCAAAGAATACAACAATTGGATCAGAGGGAAGAGATGATAAATCACACAATGTATTATGTAAAGCAAAGACAAAAGAAAATTATCATATAAGAGAGGATGAAAGCTTTGTAGGAGATGAAAAACCTRCAAGTAGAAGTGAATACAATCCAGGGGGAAAGACAAAACATACATGCTCAATTGGAGCCCCTGTAGGAGTAAGCCAAAAATATGATAGTAGAGATGGAACTAGAGAAAAAAAGACAGGAACAGACACACTCAGAAAGTAGAGAAGTGTTGAAGGAGCACATCATAGTGTAGGTGGTGGAGACCTTGGTAGAGAAAAGTGTGCAAGAAAAGAACCATGTGGATGCACTCATAGAGAAGTTCCGAGACTTAGAGAAATCTGTGCAAGAGGAACACACGACCTGAGTGGCTCGGGATGAGCCACAGGTTAGTGTTTGGGGCCTTTTGAAGCAAGCATTTTTGGGGTTTAGCGAAGTAACTAGGGAGAAGGGACTAAGGAAGCAGTTTGCACCAAGAAAGAAAGGAAAACAACGTGACAGAAGGGACAAAGGAAGCAGCGTGCCAGGAAAGAAGGAGGATCAATGCAGATTCAAAGAAAGAAATAGTTGGATCGAAGACCAACTGAGCGCAAGGAGTTAGAAAGTGGGCAAGTGGATTCCACTTATAATTACTGTTTTGAGTCATAATGTAAGGGTTTTGACCCATTTTGTAATATAAATAGAGGATGTAGTAGGAAAATAGGACATATCTATCATTGTAACTTATGTATGAGAGAAGTAATTTTGAGAACCTTTGCGAGATTTTATTCGAAGTCTCTATTTTGTTGAGAGATGAAGAGCTCATATGGAGTCAGTGTGGAGATGTAATTAAGGGTCAGCTCGCAAGCTATGGTGCCTTGTGCGACGCTAGTCAGCCTCACCGATACTAAACCCATGATGTAATGCACATAGCACAGGACCTTTTTTTTTATGAAGAATAAGAATAAGAAGCAGAATAGCTTTGTGGAAATATCCAAGGGGGGGGTGAACCATGGCAAAAATGGTCTCTATGTGTGTTGCATTGATTTTATATGCGTAATTCTAAATGCATCTGTTAGATTTAATTGATAACGCGCACTAGAATAATCATGCATAATGAATGTTATTGAATGGATAAAATAGTATATTCGGTGAATTTTATGGTATAATGCATGCTAAAGTAGAGATAGAAGTAAGAGGAACATCCCCAATCCCTTCCATGACTACAGACATCTACGTCCTCCAGTCACCCATAAGCCATGTCGGGTGAGACTGGTTTGTGCACTATGTGCGCGATGTATCCTTCTGGTTTAAATGAAGGTTCGATGGTGAATAGGGTTTTGTTGGAGAACTAATATATAACCTACACCAACCCATGATATACAATGAAAAATATGATTTGAAATTAGTCGCAAAAAAATTACATGACCACATTGAAGAAGCACATGAGGATGAAAAAAAAGAAAGAGAGAGGATAATGCAAGAGAGAACAAAGGTAAAGTAGGTACGATTTACCAAGGTGCAACACCAAGGGGAAACATAGTAGCTGAAAAAAGTGCAAGCACATCCCATGCCCCTCGCAGAGTGAGGAGGATACAGTACAGATAACATCATCAACAATTGAATGTTTATCCTTACTAAAGAAATTATGTGAATGGACGAAGACATGGTGTAGAAACAATTCAAGGACATAGAATGGATGGAATTGGTATTGGCTAAGATACCAACAAAAGTGTTCTATCAGTTATGTTGAGCACTCAACACACCCTAAAAATTCTATGTCCATTTCTACTTTTTGGGTACCACTTGATCCTTTGCATTGTTTGTTTCCACTTCAGTATGAAACTGCTACCTAGGATTATCTTTTATCTTTTCATGTTTGAATTGTTTAAAGTCTTCTTGAACATATAAAGAATCATATTAACTTTAAAAGGGACTTAACAACTACCTAAGAAATCGACAGTCTAAAGTTTTCCCCAACACGCTTAGGAAATTCAACATCGGGAAAGATTAAAAGTGACGAAAGTCGCTTGAGAAGTTCAAAACAGTCGAGCACCAAATTTCACTGGCATCGACAAAAGGAGGTTTCTCATCTCCATGAATAAACTCCACTAAATATGTTGCCAAAGACCGATCCGTTCAAAATTGGCATTAAAAAAATGATAAGAGTAAGTTTCGCACAAAGAGAGGAGTGGTATCGCCAATCGCCGACTCTTGAAACGATTTTGGCATCGAGGATTCACAAAAATGATAATCCAGGAAGAAAAATACACATTAATTTTTTGTTTGAACACCGATCCCTGACACCATCCCATCATCGGCAGTCACAATACCTAACTCTTTTAGTTCACTCAATGTGATAGAAGTCCCCAAGTGCAATCCTTACCCACTAGCTGAGTTCTAGATTTTATGTTTTAAAATATTTTAATAACCTCGAGTCAGTAACGCCACGTCAGCATCAATCAACATCGAAAGTTTTAAAAGGAACGTATCAATGAAATTAAAAACAAATCAGAACAATGATAATTATAAAATATCTTAATTTTCGAGAAACTTAGATCAATAAACATGGTAGGTTTACATACAAAGAAGGAACACGATATATTCAAAATACTTTCAAATTTTCATATAATTAAATATCCCGCTAAGCTCAGGTTACATACAAATAAACACCATTGTCACCTTGACTAACTGGCCCAGTTACAGTGAGAATATGAAAACCCTTACAACAAAAAGAGAAAACTATCAAGCGTTACTTCGGAGAATGCAAAGCAAGAGCCCACCCATTATGTATCTCCTGTGCATGGACCTTCTCTCGGACTACTCATCACACCTTGCAGTGTTTTCTTTTTTCTCTTTCCCCATCATCCTATGTGCCTCATGCAGCTGCACAATCATATGTTATGATTCCCAAATCCGTCTCTTGAGCCAATTTGTGCTTCCTTCGTGACCCTGCAGTGCCTATACCTCCTAGTTCTTCATCGCCAACTATCTCCCCAATTCTCTATTTTAATGGTAAAGTTTGGCTATGGCAAGTTGGGCCCACTCTAGCTATTGGATGGGACTCCCAACGAGACAAACTGTTGTCTTTTTCTTTCCCTTTCGTCTCTCGCTTCCTTGACTGGTAGTCCCGATAAGCTCCAACCAGGTAGTGTGCATCATAAACTCCTCAGCGGTCGGGTGTGCACTCAGCTCAGTTGGGAGGCGGTCTTCTTCTCCTTTTTCCTTATTTTTTCTAGGCCTTCTCCTCCTCTGCGATGTTTGCTCTTGAGAGGGAATGACCCTCAACATATGTCCTTCAAATGTATTTCTCTCCACTCCCACCTCTGCTTGAGACGCTGGCATTTTTTTCGAGAAAAGGCAGGTACCTCCTATTGAATCTTCAGGGACACTTGATGTCAATAAGAAAGAGTCCCAGGCACGCTGGGGATCGGACCTGGCACTCCTGCTACCTTGCAAACCATGACCCTTGTTTAAGGGGGATCCCATAGTGCAACAATGTATTGGATTAGACGTCTGCAGATGAGTAAAGGACTATGACATAGATTTTCACCAGAATTAGACTTGAAATACCAGTGTTACCGACGTATAAACTCGATTGCTGCCTAGAATTCCCACGGAGCCCCTATAATTTATAGCAAAACGAGGAAGAAAAATAGAAAGTGCCAAAGAACATTCACGCCTCGTGACAGGATGTCTTGAATATTTAACACGTCATAGCTGCTTGATGGATACAATCTAGAACACATGAAACTTTGTTGATCGAAGTTGCAGGGAATACCCGGTATGATCATTCTAATCTCTTTAAACTCCCCAGCTTCCATTATTAAAGAATGATAGTTGACACACTTGGTGATATGGCTTTTGGAGGAACCACTTGCCTCAACCTGAGGCATTTAATGACTTTCTTATTATAGTATCTGACCTTTTGGGAGCGTATGCACACACATTTGACTCTGGCATCCTTTCCCAGCCCCAAGGGCCAAGCGGTTAATGTGATGGTTTTGAAGCTCATATCTTTCATACCTGATTTTCCACGCTATGGTTCGCTGACATAACTCATTTAAACTGAAGAGGAGTGGCGACATGGACAAGGACATCACAGTTCATTCAAAGGGGAAACTGGGATCACATAAGTATTAAACGATTGAGACTAACGAGCTCCACAGGTACGCATCGGTCTATTATGTTTTTTTGTATCTTACTATGTGTTACCTAATCACTAAACTACTTCAACACTGATTGTAGGAAAGATCCTCCCAACTACCGAACAATTTTTTCTCTATGACCTCGTCGAAGAACTCGAAAGAAACATCAAAGAAAAATCAACAAAGCAATAAAGGATATTAGACTCCCCGAGTTCGGCACCCCCGGCAACTATGTTGACCTGACCGACGTAGTCGAGTCACATGCCAAACAATATTCTCTATGGACCGAATAGTTCGTAAAGATGGTCGATGTGAGACCAGGGCAAGTGCAACGATTTGCAAAACATCCAATCAGAGCCCGAACCATGCTACAACAGTTGAACTCCAGTCTAGTAAAGTACCGGGTGCATGTAGTGGAAATCAAGGGAATATATGCGGCTTTGATGGAGCAACACATATTTCCATGGGCCCAAACTTTTGAATAACTATTTATCAATTGGTCTGAATATGAGAGAAGTCACCCTTTTCAAGATATATCTTTGGTTGACTGTTAAAGAAACTGTTAGAAGATGACGCCACGTGGTGATTTTTGTTTTTCTTAAACTGCACTTAGCCGTTAATTTCAATTAAAATTTATATTATAAATAAAGACATCGACCTATTAGTGAAGGGGTCGATGGTTGTTGTAATAACTCTTTATTTTTGGTTGTTAAGAATTATTTTGAAGCTGTTATGAATTGAGAAGTCCTTCTGAACCAAAGACAAGCTATTTTCATCAAATGCATGTGATTGGACTTGGAGAAGAACTAATTCCTATCATGTTTCATGAATGATGCAGTAATGAGTAAGAGCAATTAATTATGTTGTCAATTTCTCTAGTGCAATTTTTTTATGTTCTTTGCTTTAATGATGAAAATGAATCATTGTGTTATTATGTGATGAATGGTTATCGTAGATGAATTATTTTTCTTCTCATTATGTTATTTCTTTATGGTAATTAGTTTCTCATATAGTAATTGGATGCTCACATCGTTGATGTATTAGTACTAGGCCTGTGGTATAGAATCATTGTCTGCATGTTTGAGCAGCAAGTTATCCCAAGCTCGGTCTCTTCCCCAGTAGTTAAAACTTAATCTTGTTTGTTGTCAAGTTGGTTTATATTGGCTTGCATCTCTCATACTAGTCCCACCCAAGAGAAAATACAGAAGAGAATAGTCCTAACTGAAGGAAGAGCCTTCACAAGAAAACACAAAGTCGATCGATAATTTCGTCGAATTGCAAGATCTGGAAAATCATTCCATATTTAAATGTTGTAGAGTCTAATTGGGCCTCAGTGGCAGTTTTGGTTCCTACTGTTGAATCAAGGGATTTAAGACCCATCAATAGAACTGGCGCTCGAAGAGGGTTTGAGAATTAATGGCTAAATATATATTTTATATAGCATTTCAAACAGCCTACAGATTCGTAACAACCCACATGCATAGCTAGTCATTCACAAGACAACCCACACACATTGAGTAATCTCGAAGAAGGTAACTCACCCCAGCCTGAGGAAGAACAAGTATTCCCTAAAATACCTTATGCTCTTCCTCATGAGGAATTAAACCAGTTTAGAAGACTCACAAGAGCCTATGCTTGATAGATCAGTGTGTTTCCCTTAGCTCCGATACTTCCTCAAAGAAAACAAATAAGTATACCAGTGTTCAATACTCCCAACAAAGTTTTTGTACACACGGTAGAAGACTTGATATACTTCGCGATCACAAAAATCAAAAACCCTCTGAATCTTGTCCCTAAGACACCAGTCGACGACGTCTCTGAGCCAGACAAACTTTTGGAAGAAGAAGATTTCAACTCGGATTCTGAAGATATGGAAGGTAATAACGACCATGAGGAGGAAAGGAAAATGTCGCTTCAGAAAAACCAACCTTGGTTGGCCATATATGTCGTGGCCATCCCTAGATTATTACATAATCTTCCCCAACACCGGGAGAAGTTGCTTCCCAAGTATGACCCCGATACTTCATATTTTCCTGAAGATCATATCAATAAGCTCATACTCACGATCAGACTTATGAACGTTCAACATGAAGACGTAGTCTGCAGAATTTTCCCCTACACATTTAAAAATTCATCTTCCATGTGGCATTTTAATCTGCCAGTAGGATCTATAACTAGTTGGACCAAGTTCCAGAAATATTTCATAGATAAATTTGCAGAGGAAACTATTACGGAATCTCTAATGGTTGAGTTGTTCATAGCCACCATGAGTCCTAAGGAAAGGGTCAAAGATTTCAATCAAAGATTCATGACCATCTTAAACAAATTCCAGCCCACGGCAAGACCAACGCAAGAGTTGCAATTCGAGGTTTATACTAACGCACTCCCAGCTTCTATTTCTATGTTTATAAAAATAGCCTCTAAGAAAACCCTGGCGGAAATTTTTGAAGAGGCAAGATAATAGAATTCCAAATGAAAGGATGTAAATAAGGCCAGGCCTCTCTAGTAATGGAGATATAGAAGATCTACAAGGGGAATGGAGATATAGAATATCTACAATGCATGGTTAAGAAATTATCAAACGAGTTCATAGAGATGAAGAGAAATGAAGGAGAGGGAAACCTAGGCCAAAGGCCCTATAATCCTTTCTTTAAAAAAAAACTTCTTTCCAAAGCAATTGAACCTCCCCTAGCTAACTTAAATATTGATCTAGGGAATGTTGCGTCTGATTATTTTTGTACTTATCATCAGGAAAACCACTCCAATAGAGAATTCCCTCAATGGGTACATGCCATGAATTTGATGGCCAATCAATTTCTAGACAGAAGTCTCCCTGACCAAACAACCAAGTAGTTCGGTTATGAATATTGTTGACCATGAAGAGATTGACCCACCATGAGATACAACCATGATGATATGGGATCCTGACTTAATAATGCCTTCTAATGACATGTTTGAGTCTTAGGAACAACTCACGGAAGTTTCGATGGTATAGCCACGCAGTAAGGGTTCGCCTGGCTCAAAAGATGCCGACACCACCCAGGCCTCGAAAAGTAAGTTAACTCATGATCGCCTGAAAACATCCTTCGCTCTCGATAAAAAACCCTATAAGCATTCATACCCAGGAATCACCCAAACTAGATTACAACGTGTTCAAATATTTGAAGAAGCTAAAGGCTAATATATCAGTTATGGACATATGCAGGATTCCTCAGCAAAAGGACTTTCTGTTACAAGCTTTGAACTCAGTAGAAAACCCGGTGGTGGGTAATGGTACGGAAATAAATCTGTCTCCCAAAGATCTGGTGGGAAAACCAACTATGAACACTTGTTCGGGAGATAGAAAGGAAAATCCTTTTGTTCCACTGTTCCTCTTAACGTTTGAAGTCTTCAATAGAAACCTTCACAACTGTTTGGTAGATTCTAGAGCATCTTCCAATGTTATGCCCTTATTTGTTTGCAAAAAATTAAATTTCATCCCTTTCAAGAGTGATAAACATGTCATTCAACTGGACAAAACCCAGGTCAAGTTCATAGGATAACTCAAAGATGTGATGATCAGAATATCGACACATCCCATGTTTGTGCAAGTGATTGAAATCATTGTAGTAGATATCCCAGAGGCATATGGGATATTATTGAGTCGAGATTGGTCTAAAAAGATAAATGGGTACTTCAGTATAGACTGGGCACACCTTTGGATACCACTAAATCGATACAAGAACATGATCAGAATCGATAGGGAGAGATATCTAAAACATACGGTCACTAATCTAGAAACCTCTAATGAACCCTCATCCATAGATATCCCCATATTGGGAAATTATTCCTATGATTCCTACTTCAGAAACTTTTCTCCTCCCTTGTCTGACATTCCTCTTACCCAAAACTCTGAAATGGTTTTTCAAGAAAAGTCATCGATACTGACAGGAGACACCCTCTTATGTCAAAACCCCACACTGGAGATTAAGGAACAAAACATGGGAAGGCATGAAATTAACAAGGGAAAGGAAAAGAGTGATTTTCATTCACAAATTTGGACCCTCTATTTTGATGGATCTAAATTGCAAGAAGGGTCAGGAGCAGGGTGCATCCTCATCGATCCTAAAGGTAAATATCATTTCTTGTCATGTAGGATAGAGTTCGAATGTACCAACAACATTGTTGAATATGAAGCTCTAGTACAAGGATTAAAGAAATCCATAGATTTGAATGTCAAAGAATTGAAAGTTTTTGGAGACTCTGAAATTATTTTTAGACAAGTAAGAAATACTATACATTGTAATTCTCCTCACCTAAAGAACAATCAGAAGGAAGTGCATAGGTTAATAGAGAACTTTGAAGCCTTCAATATTATAGCAATTCCTAGAGTAAAGAATATTTTTGTTGACTCCTTGGCCACAGATGCTTCCAGGTTTTCGCCTCTAGAGGATTATGAAGCCTCTCAATTCAATTTGGAGTTGCTCTACAAACCGTCGGTACCTAATAACATTTGCAATTGGAAAGTCTTTGAAGGAGATGAACAGATCATAAACTTCTTTACTAACCAAGACAATTTCAAATATCTATCTATTGACAATAAAGTATTCCAAGAGCAATCAATAGATATCGATCATCGAATAGGACAACCTATGGATAAATCAAAGGCTCACACAATCCTGAAAGGGATATCTAATCTAGAAAATATGTTTGATCTGAAAGAGCAATTTAAGGGACCTAAAAATGAAAAGAATGATAGCTCTTGTCCCCTGCATGAAACTATAAATATTGGGACCCCAAATAACCCAAAGAATGTAAATCTCGGCAAGACTATATCTAAGGAAGAGAGGAAATCTGATCTCAAATTATTTAGACAATACCAGGATGTCTTCGCATGGTCCTATAGGGATCTGAAAATGTATGATACTCCACCAGCCAAAGGGACTCCGGGTTGGGGGTTTCCCATAGTGTGAACTGACTCCTTCCAGAGGATATAGGGGGATTATCCATAATAAATGTGTTTGTCGGAATCGACATGGAGGAAGACAAGATGAAGGATGGAATATAAGAAGTGAATTGTCCACCCGGTTGAACAATTCATCCCAGAGCATTGAAACTAGGATTAGGACTAGATGAAACATGAGTCCAACCTCAAACTATAGGATTCACTTGGGGAATATGACCTCCACCATATGAGAAAGGAGCATAAGGAGGAGTCATTCCTCCATACCCAAAACTAGGATTCACATTAGCCATTGGAACTAAGGATGAGAGTTGCATCATGTTGGGCATAGAAAAATTAAAGGGATTGGAGGTCGAAGGTATTAACTGAGAATTGTGACTTGGTGTACCAAAAACAGATCCAAAAGGGTTCGTTCATGTTGGTTGATTAGAACTCACAGGTTGGGTAGCACTAGAGGCGGGGAACTCTGGCATCCCCACCATTGAGGATGAAGGAGTTGAAGCGATCCCACTAAACACATAATATATAGGAGTCGAAGGACTCCCTGAGACGTTCGAGTCTGACTCAAAACTCATAAATGGATGATCATGATTCTAGAAGGTGGAGATATATGTACCACATTTATCAACTTTACGCCTTTTAGAAGGTAGCTTCAGTAAAGGATCAAGATGCGATGGTAACTTCAAAAATTGACAAGACTGGCGATGAGGCTAGTCTTTCTCCACGATGACTCAAGAATTTCGGGTCTGAATCAATACTCATAACTGGATGATCATTAGTCTGGGAGGTAAATCTCTCTATGGAAAGGGGTAAACCACAACAAACGAAATGACAAGCAGAAATCAACTCTAATCCCAAGTATTCTATATAAATGAAATGATAACAAGACAAGGCCAAGAGCCTACCTCCTCCAGATGCTTGAAGAAGACCATCGTTGAGCACGTTACCCAAATCTTTTCCTCAAAAACAAAGATACACAAGCATATGGTGATAATATATAATTTTAGCATATATATTATCATAATCCATTAACATAAATGACAAGAATTACCATGGAATAATAATTCAAATATTTGCAAGATATCAATTGGATGAGAAAATAGTATTTCTATTCAAATAATTAGCAGAAGTACATAGGTGACAAACTTCTATAATGACACATATAGGAACCAAGAAACTAAGTCCCTCGAAATGGGCCTCCACCACTTCAATCCTCCACCAAAGGAAAGCTCATATAAAGGAGTCAATGAGGTTCTCCGTGACAAAGTGTATTTCCTCTCAAACTTGAATTGTTGAATCCCTTGAGGCTTGGATATGGCTCAATTTATAGCCTTCAAATGGAACCGAAGGGTCGAGTCGAAGCATTTGCAATATATGGAAGGTCAAGGATCATCGATTTCGTGACATGGCATGGAAACCCAACATAATTTTTAATCTTGAGCACCAAACCCGATGTACATAGGCTGTAGTAGAGAAACCTGCGTACATCCTTATTGTATAACTGATAGGGCACGTATATGTGGACAAATATGTTTTTTTGGCTCTAAAAGGCACAAAAAGGGAACAAAGTCTGCATAGGGAAATGGAATGCCATCCAAGCAAGTTGAATGGAGTGAGGCAAAATTCATTGGTTTCCTACCTTAAATATCATCAAGATTAGAAGATCCATACGCAATGCTAAAAAATTGCTAATGACACCCATATGATGTGGTTGGAAGACTTCTAATGCATGTGACAGAGAATTCCATTGCTAAAGCTTGTAGGTTACCAGTATATGGGGAAAGATGGTGGAAGAAGGAAAATGTAGTCATGGAGTTTGTAAATCAGTTTTTAATTCTAGAAAAGCAAAACATTAATTGGAGCCAAGGTATCCCACACAACTAGGTGATGAAAGAATGGCACACTGCCTTGTTGATTATCCACATGTACATTACATGTGAAGGCATATTTGTTTTGGTCCATCTCTATCATATTATACTCTTGATCCATGTAAATGGTGATTACCATCTTAACCTACCCTATTTCTTATTAAAACGTTTATCCAATATGTCTAAGAGAATCCAGTCAAATCCTGCCATAGCAAAAAATAGTATTTTTCATCAAGGGTTGATCAGAATGTTAGTAGTCTTTTCCTTAAATGAAGTTCAGAGATCTTGGGAATGGTTAATCCAATCTTTAAAACCTAATCTACAAGAAACTAAGTCTAAAACTGTAAAGGAGAAGAAACATGTAAAAGAGAAACAGACCTCTCAAGCCACTAAGGTTTTGATGAAAGAAAATTCCTCTGTAGCTAGTGTAACTCGTGTTGGCAAGAGAAAATTACAAAATAAACAAGTTGTTGGTGATTTTCCTATGGGTAAAATTAATGAAAAAGGCACTACTAGTTGAGGTAAGAAACCTAAAATTGATGAAGAGACCGATATCCATTCTGATCCAGATATAAAAAGGGAATTCGATGAACCTGAAGATTACATCACAATTCCAACTCAAAGTCCAACTAAAGAGAAGAAACAACCTATATGAAAGAAGATTGCAAAAGGTAAGAAATAGAGTAAGAAGAAAACACTTGTACCTAAATGTCCTAGAAGAAATTCTACCAGAGCTGCCAATAAATTTAGACAGAATTCAAAATCCATGTTTCATCCTTCCATCAAGAAGAAGAACCTCATAATCATAGAAGAAAATTAAGATGATTCCAAGAAGGATATCAAAAAACATGGTGTGGCATCTTCTTTACACAGGACAAAGAAGGAATTTGAGGAACAAAAAGAAGAAAAACAAAAATCAAATACAGGAAATACTTTGTTTTTCCTGTTTAAGTCTTTATCTTCAAGAGTAGTTTCTGAAACTATGGAGATGATGTTTTGGAAACAAAAATAGGTTTTTGTTTGGAACGGGCCCCTTCAAAAAAACATCTATCGAGTTTTACACAACAATCAAAGTTTAAGAGATTTGAATATATATTTGATGCCTATTTTTCAGAGATTTCACAATAAATGATTTCTTGTTTTATTGACCAATTTTGGGAAAGGTTTCAAAGTAGCTGGATATGAAATTTTGGAAACCAAAGTAGGTTTTTGTTGGGAACAGGGCCCTTCAAAAACCCTTCTCTCAAGTTTTACACAACTATCACATTTTGGGATATAAAAAGATATTTCTAGACCCTATTTTTCAGGAATTTTCTAGATTTATCTTCCTAAAAAATCTCATGGACAATAGTTGACAAGCCACCTCATCAATTCTACTTGGAGATCAGATTTGATTTCCTCCTTGATTATTTGAAACAAGAAACTAAATATAGATGTGCATTTGCCTTACTATCTTATCTATTAAAGTGACTACCATTTACTAAATTAGTGAGATGTTTACTTGCTTTTACAATGAGTTATATGTTTGTTTTGGAATCCTTGAACCAACTTTCAACCATTTTCTAAAAACCTATTCAGAAAACCCTTAAAAATATGTTTACAATAACCTGATGATGCCCTAGCTTGCACTCTCACAGTCAAGTGCAACTTTAGGGACTAACACTACCTTTAGGGACTTTGGCTCGACTTTCCTCCATTAGCCAAGGCCCTATGACCCTTATCTAGTATTCAAACAACTAATGCCACTCATATTCCCACCAAGAGATAATAGACCCCCTCAAGAGGTCATATCACGGTTTATTTCCTAGATACAAAATCATGCATTACGCTCTGAAACCCAACTTTCTTTCTCTTTTCACACTTTCATCATGAGGTCTATACTTAGTGAAACTATGTTGTAACCATGTATGCAGGGGATATTAAATAATACCTCAAATTTCACTAGATATTTATAACTTGCTTTGATACCACTCTACAAAGAGCGGAGATGAGATGATAAGATTGAAGAATTATGTAACTCGAATGAAGGAGGGACAATGTGATAAAGAAAAATAATATAGAAATTCATGCAATTAATTTTACTAATATATAAAATGAGAATAAAACAAAATTTTTATATTAGTTATATTTACAATGAAAAATCATGCAATTAATTTTACTTGTGTATAGAAATGTAATAAAGAAAAATAATATCAAAATACAAAATGACAATTGGTGTTAATAGAAAAAATAAGGAGTTGGTTAGTTGTTCTACGAAATGAATTTTTTCCACAGAATACGACCATATAAATTTACAGGAATTCTGTTTTTGGTTGTTCAAAATCCATTTTTGAATGCAGAAATGGATTCAGTGAAAAAATTCCAGGGCGCTGGGATTTTACAGAAATAATCACTTAAATCTAAGAATCCATTTTTCAAAAATGATTATCCACATGTACATTACATGTGAAGGAAGATTTTTTTTGGTCCATCTATATCATATTATACTCTTGATCCATGTAAATGGTGATTACCCTATTAACCTACCCTATTTCTTATTAAAACATTTATCCAATATGTCTAAGAGGATCCAATCACATCTTGCCATAGAAAAAAATAGTCTTTTTCATCAAGGGTTGATCAGAACGTTAGTAGTCTTTTCCTTAAATGAAGTTCAGAGATCTTGGGATTGGTTAATCCAATATTTAAAGCCTAATCTATAGGAAACTAAGTCTAAAACTTTTAAGGAGAAGAAACATGTAAAAGAGAAACAGATCTCTCAAGCCACTGAGGTTTTGATGAATGAAAATTCCTCTGTAGTTAGTGTAACTCATGCTGGCAAGAGAAAATTTCAAACTCAACAAGTTGTTGGTGATTTTCCTATGGGTAGAATTAATGAGAAAGGCACTACTAGTTGAGGTAAGAAACTTAAAATGGATGAAGAGACTGATATCCATTTTGATCCAGATATAAAAAGGGAATTTGGTGAACCTGAAGATTACATCACAATTCCAGCTCAGAGTCCAACTAAATAGAAGCAACAACCTACAGGAAAGATGACTGCAAAAGGTAAGAAACAGAGTAAGAAGAAAACACATGTACCTAAATGTCCTAGAAGAAATTCTACCAGAGTTGCCAATAAATTTAGACAGAATTCAAAATCCATGTTTCATCCTTCCATCAAGAAGAAGAACCTCATAATCATAGAAGAAAATTAAGAGGATTCCAAGAAGGAGATCAAAAAACATGTTGTGTCATCTTCTTTACACAGGACAAAGAAGGAATTTGAGGAACAAAAAGAAGAAAAACAAAAATCAAATAGAGGAAATACTTTGTTTTTCCTGTTTAAGTCTTTATCTTCAAGAGCAGTTTTTGAAACTATGGAGATGAAGTTTTGGAAACAAAAATAGGTTTTTGTTTGGAACGGGCCCCTTCAAAAAAACCTCTATCGATTTTTACACAACTATAATAGTTAAAGAGATTCAAATATATATTTGAAGCCTATTTTTCAGAGATTTCACAATAAATGATTTCTTGTTGTAGTGATCAATTTTGGGAAAGGTTTCAAAGCAACTGGATATGAAATTTTGGAAACCAAAGGAGGTTTTTGTTGGGAACAGGGCCCTTCAAAATCCCTTCTCTCAAGTTTTACGCAACTATCACATTTTGGGATATACAAAGATATTTCTAGACCCTATTTTTCAAGAATTTTCTAGATTTATCTTCCTAAAAAATCTCATGGACAATAGTTGACAAGCCACCTCATCAATTCTACTTGGAGATCAGATTTGATTTCCTCCTGGATTATTTGAAACAAGAAACTAAATATAGATGTGCATTTACCTTACTATCTTATCTATTAAAGTGACTACCATTCACTAAATTAGTGAGATATTTACTTGCTTTTACAATGAGTTATATGTTTGTTTTGGAATCCTTGAAACAACTTTCAACCATTTTCTAAAAACCTATTCAAAAAACCCTTAAAAATATGTTTACAATAACCTGATGATGCCCTAGCTTGCACTCTCACAGTCAAGTGCAACTTTAGGGACTAACACTACCTTTAGAGACTTTGGCTCGACTTTTCTCCATTAGCCAAGGCCCTATGACCCTTATCTAGTATTCAAACAACTAATGCCACTCATATTCCCACCAAGAGATAATAGACCCCTTCAAGAGGTCATGTCACGGTTTATTTCCTAGATACAAAATCATGCATTACCTTTGAAACCCAACTTTCTTTCTCCTTTCACACTTTCATCATGAGGCCTATACTTAGTGAAACTATGCCATAACCATGTATGCATGAGATATTAAATAATACCCCAAATTTCTCTAGATATTTATAACTTGCTTTGATACCACTCTACAAAGAGCGGAAATGAGATGACAAGATTGAAGAATTATGTAACCCTAATGAAGGAGGGACAATGTGATAAAGGAAAATAATATAGAAATTCAGGCAATCAATTTTACTAATATATAAAATGAGAATAAAACAGAACTGTTATAATAGTTATATTTACAATGAAAATTCATGCAATTAATTTTACTTGTGTATAGAAATGTAAGAAAGAAAAATAATATCAAAATACAAAATGACAATTTAATAGAAAAAATAAGGAGTTGGTTAGTTGTTGTAAGAAATGACTTTTTTCCACGGAATAAGACCATATAAATTTATAGGAATCCTGTTTTTGGTTGTTCAGAATCCATATTTGAATGCAGAAATGGATTCAGTGAAAAAATCCCAAAGCGCTGAGATTATACAGAAATAATAAGAAAATCAATCTTTGATTTATTCTACCTTCCTGTCTGGTCTAGGTTCAAAGAAAAAAATAGATGGATTATACTCGCTCACGTCCACTGAATGTCTCTCAAGCCATTTCCATGTATTTTCACTTAAATTATAAAGAAGCGTCTCATGAACATGTTCACGGTCATATACGAAGCCCACCAAGTCCCTTATTCCTTGACACCCAAAATGTAAACTTCCAGTTTCATCTTCCTTTAAATCTTCCAAAAGAGATGATGGCATCCTTGCAATTTCTCTCCATGAGTAGTTTGAACCCAAATTAGGTTTCTCAAACTCCCATATAATAAAATCTGATACCTTGCTAAAATCATCATGGCGTATGCATGTAGCTAGAAACACTCGTGACCCACAAGTGAACAGGGAATCGTACCTCTCTAAACGATGCACATCTTCTAACGGCAACGGCATGAAAATGGATGTTCCGTTTTGGAGATTGAAAGTTCCGATGCCCTGAGTATCGGAATTTAGTTCCAGAACCTGAGAGAACACCATATTCTCTGAAATAACACTCCTCTCCCGCATTAACGACCAATTCTCTGGTAGGTGTCCCGCTGTACTCCATGACTTCAAACGCGCATCATAGATTTCCACTCTCCGTATCCCGTAGTATCCAAATGTACTCTCTGCGCTCCTCGGCTGTACCAGTGCTATCACTTTATATGTTTCTCCAGTGTGGCCGTGGCCGTGGCCCTCCTCTGCCATGAGAATTGTGGCCGCCGACCAAGAAACACTATTGTTGATTGTAGGAAGTTGTAAAGAATTTCCTGTAAGAGGATTGGAGACAATATGAGTGATTACAGAATAAAAACCCACAACAGGTTCCTCCATGGACGACAATAAAAGTCCAGCGGCCGATCTGTGGCCGCCACGAAATCTCCTGTGGTTAGTAGAGGACACACGATATTTTTCGTCTAAGAAGGCAAGGGAGAATCTGTTCCAGGTGTTTGTGAAGAAGCAGTAAGCCATACATATACCGGGATACTGCAAAACAAGCCATGGTTTGTTGTTGGGAGGTGCCGCAGCCCAATCAGTAGTTATGAATTTTGTAGATGAGAGGAGGGCATTCCATTCTTTACACGTGATGGAATATCTGCATATGCTTTTGGCTGGCAACCATGCCAACGCATTCTCTTTTAGATCGTCGGGCAATTGAGACCACCAACTTGGAAACTCCATTTCTTCTTGAATCAAAGAAAGGTAGGAACAGGTCTAGAAATAGAGAGACGATGGCTATGGCAGATGATATGATGAGAAACAGAGAGACTATGGCTATGGCAGATGATATAATGATATAACAAGTTATGGTTTATGTCGTTATATACATAATCATCATCGTTGTTAATTTTGAAAATAGACGACTTTTCATTTTAGTAATAGTAATGTATAGGGTTTCTTGTCTCACAAACAAGTGTTCTCGTTTATGGTGATCTTAAAATTAAATTATTATTATTATTATTATAACTTAATATGTGGGCCTAATGGTTAAGAATATGTGTTTCCTCTTAAGAGGTCACAGGTTCAAATTTAGAGGGGGGTAGGGTATGTATACCTTCGTAGACTTTATCAATCAAATAGCTAGACGGAGGGAGGTCCCTTGTCCCACAAACAAGGGGGTCTCATACACCAAATTGGTGTGTTGGCTTGGCCGTGACCTTAAAAATAGATTATTATTATTATTATTATATATGTAGTCAAACATGTCATTCATTTAATATTTTAATGATAAAATAAAACAACTAATAAAAATAATACAACTAAAAATAGAGAATGTTCATTATTTGGACAAAAAATTATATCAATAAAGTAAATTTGAATCTTCATAGAACACTAACTAATAAGGAAAGAGACCAATAATAATCATGCACAATAACCATGTTTAATAGACATATTGTATCTTGCTAGAAATTAAACAATTCACCTTGAAGAATAATTTAACATTATATGACATTAATAGTTATAGTTACAATCCAAAGTAAATGATTTCATAAAACTAAGGTTAAACATTACAACTCTAAATTCTAATGAGTGACACATCTTAAATTTAATTTAAAAACAAAGAAATCATTAGTGTACTTGTTACCCCCTAGTATAAGGGTAGCTAAGGAGATGATATCTCAAGGACCACAGATAGAAGACATGGAGTTCAGAGAGCCCGATGCATAGCAAAGCCCGTAGAGCCCCTCCATTTCACCATAGTTCACCATCAACATCATTTCAACATAACAACATCCACTACATTGGCTTGGCTCTAAGAAAACAACAGGTCTTTCTTCATGAGGTAACAACTCTAGTTTTGTGGTAAGTGTCACTTTAATATTTGAACCATTTGAACATGTTGCAAAGAGTCATTTCTTGATTATGGAATGTTTTCTTGGAAATTGTTCCTTTTTCCTAATTTCACCTTGGTGGTTGGAATGGTTTCTTAGTAAGTGGGTCACCCAAAAGGGTTGCTAGTAGGTATTTCCTTGAAGTATCACCATACCATTCCCACTCATACTTACCACTTTCCACACTTTTCCCCGTGTTTTTCCTCATATTTTGGCATTTTAGACTCATTGACCCCAAGACGGGCTTGTACCTCATTTCATGGGAAGAAGGGGTTGAAGGCCCAGATGTGTTGTACCTAGAAAAAGTTAAAATCCATACATTATCCTTCCAGACGCTCTCCCTAAGGTCCTGGGAACAATGAAGTTCACTTCTCCATAAAAAATCAAGGACCTCTTAAAACACATAATTAATAAATGTCCCACTTGATGAGGGAATGCATTTGCAGTTTCCTTTACTTTCCACTGCATATGGAACTCTTTGTGTTCCTAACTTCAAGTGGAATTGTGGTACTCTTTACTTTCCATTGCACATAACACTCAATGTTCAGACCAAAATAAATTAAAGATAAGGGATTGGAAAAATGTTGCATTGCAAATGAAGGATGTAGCACACCCTCCACAAAGGCACCCATAAATGAGACAATACAGACCCTTGATATGTCAAGAACCCCATGATCAAAATTATTTTCCTAATCCACCTTATACCCATTACATGACTTAGAGAGGGTCCTCTTGGGAAAAATCTTTTGACTTGGGGATTGGCTTACCCAATAAGGCACCATGACAACTCTCTCATACCTAAATTGGGAAACACTTATAAGGTCTTTGAGAATTTGTTTAATTTGAA
Organism: Picea mariana; assembly: GCA_032191745.1. Classification (NCBI taxonomy): domain Eukaryota; kingdom Viridiplantae; phylum Streptophyta; class Pinopsida; order Pinales; family Pinaceae; genus Picea; species Picea mariana. The sequence goes on from JASDQU011404745.1 coordinate 74,982, forward strand.
AAGGGGGGATTTGATGCACATGTTTGGGTGGTTCTAGTATTAAATGTGGATTACTTGGCATGATTCATGTGGCTTGTGGACCCTTGGAGGTTGTACCTTTTCTTCTTTGCAATACCTTGTCCACAAGATGGATGATGGACCCTGCATGTGGAAGACCATGGATGATGAGTGTTGCACCTAGAAGTGGAGGACGTCTCCTTTAAAGGCACTTTAGCATCGCTAAAGGATGAGGTTTCACCCTTATCCATTTGGACGTTGGTGTTTGAAGGCCTAGGACGTCACTTCTTATCCCTTGACATCACCTTGGAGGGATAGAGTTTGATGGATAAGATGGTTCGAGAGGTGGCTTGATAGGATGAGACCCATGGCAGGGCACTTTGACACATGAGAGCATGATACATGGCCTTTGGAGGCCCAACCTCTCCCTCCTGTGTGCTTGAATTTTCACTTGGAGAGACTATGTTACCCTCTAGGGTATCATGTCACCCTTCTAGGGTTTTATTTCATGTAAATTTTATTTTTTGTAAACATTTAGAAAAATTTAAGGGGTCGACCCCCTTATATTTGGTTGTTGAAAACTTTGTGTGGAAAAATGGGTTAAGGTTGCTCAATATAAATAAATCACCTTGACATTCCATTTTATTATTACATCTTCTCACCATTTGTGAGAGAACAAGTCTCAATATTTTCTCCCTCTTGGGCTATCTCTCCCTTGTACACTAGTGTGCTATGCTCGATGTTCAAGTGACGGCTCTTCTTTGTTGATTTTGGATGGTTTGCTACAATTAAGGTTTCAATATCTTCCTATCGTGGTTAAGTAAGTAATTTTTTGTAATATTGTTTCATGCTATTAATGTTTTATGTTCAAATTTACTTGTTCATGCTAGAAAAATTGCTTGTTTAAACCCTAAGAGATGAGCATACATGCTTCCTCCTCTCACAAGGTTAATCTTATCCAATTTTTTGTGAAGAAATCCTAGCTATTATTAGACTCCTAAAGCCTTAAAGTTCTAGCACTTTAGGATTTTTACCCTAAACTCTTAATTGTGACCTAGTTGAAGTACCTAACAAGGGAGAAAATGTTGCTAGAGATCAAAAGTGATTTCACTCTATAAATCCTTCCCCTTAAGGTTTAAACCCTAAGGCCCTAATGTGTTAGCAACTTAAAGTTTAATCCCTACCTCTTAGCCTTTACTAGCTTCACCTCCAAACATATTGCATAACTGTTGTAAAGACTCTATAGTCCTCAAAGGAACTAATCTCTAAGCTCTCTTATGGTGAAAGTGATCAACAAAATCTCAATTTTCATTCTCTCAAGCTTCCTACCAACTTTACTAACACTAACTTAATCTAATTGACTAATAAAATTATTGTTGCTGCAAAAGTTTTCTACAGCCATAATAACATACTCTAACTTGTTTCATGCATTCCTTTAATAGTGGTTAAACATACCCAGGAATTGCATATAACAATTGGATAATTTTCTATTGAGTTAATTCTAAGTTTTGATGGTAAATTGTTGCAATTATGAAGTGTAGTTTTTGGTTGTTTTTATAAGTTATTTATTGTTGTTATATTATTATTAATTGTTGCAATTTCATATTAGCCATAGTGATTTTTACTATCCAGTGTCTCAAAGAGGTATTATTTGCATGTTTGTACTTGTAAATCATCATATATATGCTATAAGTGTTCTTGTTCCGAGATGATACTCAAACATCTTGTTACTTCTTAATTCTCCTTGACCTAGACCTTAACTTAGGTGATCAATAGAGAGATAAATAAGAATGCTAACAAAATTGCTACTTTGATCGCTTGGGGTCATTGGGGAAGCCTCCCCTATGGTGGAACTCCTCCATCACTAAAATGAGGGGATTTATTACTAAGGTGACAATGGTAGGATTTCCTATAGTTATGCAAGATTTGGGGATCTTGTGTTAGGATTTGTAAAACTACAAATCTTGTGATAACAATACTTATAATACATTTTGTAAATCAAACAATGACAACATCAACATGATTTGAAGAAACACAATATACATGTGTGTTATAATGTTTATAGTGCGTGAGTTTGATTGAAAGCACACTAGAGTGGTTGTGACGTAAAAATTCATCGAGAAACAATTTGATTGACAAAGTACATATGCAAACTTCCACAATTAAATTTTTATAGAGGTTGTGCTTTGTGGAGGAAATCACTCTTCAGTGCCTCTCATATTTTAGTGCATGGAATAGATCCTTTTCCACTTCCTTAGTGCTCTGCCAAAAATCTCTTCCTCCACTCACCACTCAACTTTCTCTGAGATATTGTACTCATCATTCCTATAGCCATAATATGAACTTGCATCAATTCATTTGTAAATTATCTACTTACACCTCCTCTTCTTTTCCTCGATGGGACTTATCGAATAATTCTTTTAGGATGGCAAGGAATTTTCTATCCCAAAAGTATCTATAATTGGGTCCCTTGTTGGTAGCACCAAGCACATCAACTTCATTCCCTTCCAAGTCTGTCATCTTGGACCCTACTTTGGCATAATTAGGACTACCAATATCTATGATCGAAGCTTCCTAGTTCCCCTTTCATTATTCAACAAGAAAGGACCATGGTGGATGTCTTAATTATAAAAAGGTGTCGGCTTCAAGAATTTCCTAAGCTCAATATTGTATATTTAATATAATTTAAGAAACGCATTTGGAAAAACAACCAATGATCGATAAGGCTTGTCACTCTGTCTTATCGCTAAATATTAAGCACTTCCTTGGCCTCGATGTACTCCAACATGATATCCTCACCTGTGTACTTACTAAGAATCTCATCATGTTTCTTCTTCTCCACAACCATGTGCTCGATCACTTTCTCATCTGGAAGGGGAACATGGGAAAAACACTATCGCTCTCTATGATGCTAGTTTCTCTTGTCCGACTCTATGATTTATTCTTACACACCCTCATATTTCTTGAATAAGAATATATTAATGGAAATGAGATGAATTATCTTGATCATCAACCTGGACTTTCTCTAAATAGACTCAATCCTTTGCCACTCCCTCATTTCTCTAGCTTGCATCTCCTCCTTTGTGGGCCACTCAAATTTCTCCAAGATATTGTTCTTTTCATCCTTGTCACCATAATAACTAGCATCAATTCATTTGTAAATTGCATACCTAGACCACATCTTATTTTCCTCAAGGGGAATATTAAATATCTCTTTGACGTCGATGGGGAGGAATTTCCCAACCGCACTTGTACAATTGATTGATGGAAGATGGCATGTTACAATCTTCCAGAAACCAATTGTACAAGTGCGGATAGAAATTCCTCCTCGGTGTAAAATTGATATTCAATAATCCCCATGAAGTGAAGAAGAGAAGGTCTATGTATGTAATCTACAGGTGAATGGATTCCAATTATTATAGAAATAGAGATGAAGAGAATGATATCCTGGAGAAAGTCAAGCATCCCACAGAGGAGGAGATGTGGGCCACAGCATTGAGAGAATGGCATAGGATCGATTCTATCTAGAGGTAATCTAGGTTGAAAATCAAGAGGCAAGGAATTCATTTTCATTAATCCATTCCTATTCGAGGAATATGAAGATGTGGTGGAAGAAATGAGAGAGTAGGACAAGGGAAATGAACAATAGAGAGTGTGAGAGTTTGTTTCCCATGTTCCCCTTTTGGATGAGAAAGTGATTGAGCACATGGTTGTAGAGAAGAAAAAATATGATGAGATTATTAGTAAGTACATGGGTTAGGATCTCATGGAGGAGCAGGTTGAGGCCAAGACAATGCTTAATATTTAGCGATAAGTCATGCTAACAAACCTTATGAATCGTCAATTGTTTTTTCAAATGTGCTTATTAAATTCTATTAAATATACAATGCAAAGATTAGGTCATTATTGAGGTTGACACAATGTTGTAATTAAGACATACACTAGGGTCCTTTCTTGTTGAACAAGGAAAAGGGGGGCTGGGAAGCTCCAATCATAGAGCCCGATAGTCCTAATTATTCCAAAGTAGGGCTTAAGATGACAGACTTGGAAGGGAACAAATTTTATGCAGTTGATGCCACTAGAAAGGGGCTATAGATACTTCGGGGAAACAATATTCCTCCCCATCCTCAAAGAGCTATTTGATAATCCCCCTTGAGGAAAAAAAGTGGAGGTGTAGGTATATATATGTGATATACAAACAAATTGACGTCAGTTAATATTATGGCTACATGAATGATGAGGATGGTATCATGGAGAAATTTTAGTGGCCCATGGATGAGAATATGTAAGGCTGAGCACTAAGAAACTAGAAAATGATCAAGTCCATGCACTAAATTATGAGAGGCAGCCAAGAGTGACCTATGTTTTTTCCTTCGCAAAGCAAAACATCCACAAAATTTAACTATGGAGGTTTGCATATGTAGTTTGTGAATACATTTATTTTTCTTCTCGATTCTACTATTGTTGCTATTGCTCTTGACTTCATCGATGTATTTGATTAACATAAAATCCTTTTTATGCACATATATAGACAAAAAAAAATTAAAATATAAAACACAAACATGTGTAACTAATTTGTATTTGTCAAAAACTGAAATTATTTTCTGTTTGCAAAAAATAAAAGTGAAAAGGTAACTAGTGTTATTAACAAAGCCATACACACCACATCCAATGCTCCATATCAAACATAAGGCATCGAACATAGGTGTGTTAAAAACAATGCATCAGTGCATCATTGTTAGTCGAGCATTGATATCTATAGCAGTGCATTGTGATATATAGGGCATCAGTTAAGGATTTTCATACAAAAATGACTCGCGACACCATTTCACATATGAATTGTGTGTTAGAAAAAAAGGACCGTGGAGCAATAAAATAAAACAAATGCAGAAACAAAAACACAGAAGACACACAATACAAGAGAGACACAGATTTACGTGGTTCACCCAGTGTGGGCTACGTCCACCAGAGAAATTGCCAGGTCCTTCCTTTATTATGATCCAACAAAATGAAGGGATAAAACCTACAGCAAAACCCGCTGTAACTTCCT
>JASDQU011404745.1:83754-98133 GCA_032191745.1 Picea mariana
TCACATTTCTTCTTCTCCACAACCATGCACTCAATCACTTTCTCATCAAGAAGGGGAACATGGGAAAAAAAACTCTCACTCTCTCTACTATTGGTTTCCCTTGTCCTAATTTCCCATTTCTTCCACCACATTCACATCTTCCTTGAATAGGACTAACTTAATTAAAACAAATTCCCTGCCTCTTGATTGTTAACCTGGCCTCCCTCTAGATAGAATCGATCCTCCACCACTCCATCAATGCTCTCGTCCGCATCTCCTCCTTCGTGGGTTTCTCAAATTTCTTCAAGATATTGTTCTCGTCATCCTTATTTCCATAATAATTGGCGTCAATTCAAATGTAGATTGCATACATATACCTCTTCTTCACCTCACTAGGCTTATTGAATAACTCTTTGACACCGAGGATGAATTTACCAGCCGCACTTGTACAATTGGTTATTGGAATATTGTAACATGCCATCTTCCAGCAATCAATTGTACAAATGGGAAATTCCTCCTTGACTCAAAGAGATATTTGATATGCCCCTCGAGGAAAATAAGATGATGTCTAGGTATGTTATTTACAAACAAATTGACACTAGTTATTATGGCGGCAGGGATGAAAAGAACAATATCTTGGAGAAATTTGAGTGGCCCACAGAGGAGGACATGTGGGCGAGAGAACAAATCTAATGGTAGAGGATCGAGTCTATCTAGAGTGATTATAGGTAGATGATCAAGTGAGGTGAGGTCATTTCCATTAATTTGGTCCTATTCGAGGAAGATTTGGATGTGGTGGAATAAATCAGAGAGCAAGACAATGGAAACTGGCATCAGAGAGAGAGAGAGAGAGAGAGAGATTTTGTTTTCCATGAGCCCCTTCTAGATGAGAAAGTGATAAAGTGCATGGTTGTGGAGAATAAGAAATGTGATGATAATCTTAGTAAGTACATAGTAAGGATCTCATGGAAGACTAGGTTGAGGCCAAGGAAGTGATCAATATTTAACAATAATACATGTTGACAAGGCTCATGGATTATCAATTTTTTTTTCAAATGTGATTCTTAACTTCTATTAAATATAAAATATGGATCTTAAGTCATTCTTGAGGTTGACACAATGTCATAATTAAGACATCCACCAGGGTCCTTTCTTGTTGAATAGGGGAAAGGGGCACTGAGAGGATCTAATTGTAAAGCTTGGAAGTCCTAATTATGCCAAGGTAGGGGCCAACATGATGAACTTGAAAGCGAATGAAGTTGATGATCCTAGTGCCACCAACAAGGGCCCCAGTTACAAATACTTCAGGGATAGGAAATTCCTCCCCATCCTAAAAGAGTTATTTTATATGTTCCCTCAAGGTGCAGAAGAGGAGGTGTAGGTATGAAATTTACAAACGAATTGATGCTAGTTCGTATTATGGCAACATGAATGATGGGGACAATATCTTAGATAAAGTTGAGTGGCTTGCAGAGGAAGAGATGTGAGGCAGAGCACTAGGGAAGTGTAAGATGATCAATTCCATGTGATAAATTATGAGAGGCATCGAAGAGTGATTTCCTCCACAAAGAAAAACCTATGCAAAGCTTTAATTGTGGAACTATTCATATTTACTTTGTCATTTATATTGTTTCTCGATGCATTTTTATGTAACACTCCTTCTGGTGTGCTTTCAATTGCACCAATGTGCTATAAACAATATAGCACACATGTATATTGTGTTTTTTCAAATCATGTTGTTGTTGTTGTTGTTTGATTTGTAAATTGTATTATAAGTATTATTATCACAAGATTTGTATTTGTGCAAAGCCAAAAACAAGATCCCCAAATATTGAGTAACTACAGGAAATAATACCACTATCACCTTAGTAATAAATCCCTTCAGTTTAGTGATGGAGGAGGTCCACCATAGGGGAGACTTCCCTAGTGACCTGAAGGGATCAAAGTAGCAAGTTGAGTCAAGCCTGCCACCCCCTCTCTTGATCACCTAAGTCAAGGTCTAAGTCAAGGATAATTAAGAGGTAACAATATGTTTGAGTACCCGGCCATAAAAAGAACACTTATAACACACACACACACACACACACATATATATATGATGATGATGATTTCCAAGTAAAAACATGCAAATAATACCTCTTTGAGACACTAGAAAGTAAAAATCATTACGACTATTACAAAATTTCAACAATTGCATCCAAAATGATAGAGTAAAACTGTAATTGCAGCGATACCATCCGAAATCAACAAAGAAGATCCATCACTTGAACAACCAAGCATAACACACTAGTGTAGAAGAGAGAGATAGCCCAAGAGGGAGAAAATTTTGAGACTTGTTCTCTCACAAACGGTGAGAAGATCTATGATGATAAAATGAAATGTGAAGGTTCTTTATTTATATGGAGCTACCTTGACCTTATTTTCCACACGAAATTTTCAACAATAAAATATAAGGGGACAACCCCTTAAATTTTTCTAAATGCTTACAAAAAATAAAATTTACATGAAATAAAACACTAGAAGGGTGACGTCATTCCCTAGAGGGTGATGTAGGCTTTCCAAGTGCAACTTCAAGCTTGAAATAGGGAGGCCTTGGGCTCCACATGCCATGTGTCATGATCTCATGTGACAAACAGACCAGCCATGGGTCTAATCCTGTCAATTCACCTCTATAGCTATCTCATCCATCAAACCCTATCCCTCCAAGGTGACATCAAGGGATAATAAGTTACTTCCTAGGCCTCCAAAGTATAATGCCCAAGTGGAGAAGGGTGCAACCTCATCCTCTAGTGATGCCAAGGTGCCTCCAAAGGAAACCTCCTCCACTTCTAGGTGCAATGTTCATCATCCGTCGTATTCCACGTGAGGGGTACACCATCCATCCTTTAGATAAGGTCCTGCAAAGAAAAAAAAAATTCCCTCCATGGGTCCACAAGTCACATGAATCATTCCAAGTAAGCCAAATTTAATAAAAGAACCACCCAAACTTGTGCATTGAATCCCCCCTTTTCAAATTAAACAAATGCTCAAAGACCTTATATTTTTTTCCCAATTTAGGTATGGGAGGTGTGCCATGATGACCTATTGGGTAAGTCAATCCCCAAGTCAAAGGATTTTTCCCAGGAGGACCCTCTCTAAGTCATGTAATATGTAAGAGGTGGATTAGGAAAATAATTTTGAGCATGGGGTTCTTGACATATCAAGGGTTCGTATTGTCTCATTTATGGGTGCCTTTGTGGAGGGTGTTGTACATCCTTCATTTGCAATGCAACATTTTTCCAAGCCTTTGCCTTTAATTTATCATGGTCCAAACATTGAGTTCTATGTGAAATGGAAATTAAAGAGAATTGCAATGCCACTTGAAGTTAGGAACACATTGAGTTCCATATGCAATGGAAAGTAAAGGACACTGCAAATGCAATCCCCCATCAAGCGAGAAATTTATGAATTATGTGTTTTAAAAAGTCCTTGATTTTTTTATGGAGAAGCATTTCATTGTTCCCATGACCTTAGGGCGAGAACGTGGAAGGATAATGTATGTATTTTAACTTTTTCCATCTACAACACCTCTGGGCCTTCATCCTCTTCTTCCCATGACATGAGCTAGATGCCATTCTTGGGGTCAATGAGCCCAAAATCCAAAAAGATGAGGAAACATGAGGGAAGAAGTGTGGAAAGTGGTAAATATGAATGAGAATGGTACGATGATCCTTTAGAGAAATACCCAATAGTAACCCTTTTCCTGAGGGTGACCCACTTACTAGGAAACCATGCCAACCACAAAGATGAAATTAGAAAAAAAATTATAATTTCTTTTCAAAATTAAAGATTGGTTACTTTCAAAATGAACTATAATAATTATAGTAATTATGTATATAATGACATAAACATAAATCATAGCTAGTTATATCATCTACCATCCTCTCTATGTTTGTACACCTCTTGAGAAGAGAACTAGTCCGAGTCCACACCTCTCTCTCAAGGAGCGCACAATGGGTGGGAATCTATGATTTGCGTTTGAATTCATGGAGTACAGCGGGACAACTATTTCAGAGTATTTCTTTTACTATCAGGCCGAGCATCGTAGCTTTCATCATCGTAGCTTTTACTGTAAGAAAATTCTTTGAGGCCGGGCATCGTAGCTTTCATCATCCAAAATGGAACATCGTAGCTTTCATCGTAGCTTTGTTTTATTTTCATTTGATACATTAATTTCATGAATTTTCATATTATTTTCCTTTATCACATTCACAAATACAACTTTATATAATCATTTTTTAAATAACTTCAATCATTTTTAAAAATCTTGTATTGTTTTTATTGGTCACATTGCCATGTACAAATTAAATCAATTGTATCGATTTTCATCACAAGCACATACAATTATTTTGTAGGTCAATATTTTATTTTTTTATATAATTTTGAAATAATAGATCACCAATACTAAATTATTATTCAAAACTAGTTTTTTTTAAATGTTTTGTAATTTATAATCGTTTTAAAATTATATATATTCTAAAAAGAGTGCATGTTTATATGTATTTGGGGGTATGAGAACGGGTATCTAGTAAAAATAGGGGATATTTAGTAAAAATGGTTTTTTTTTATTATTTTTAAAAAGATGTATTGGGAAGGGTGTGCAACAAATTTTTTTTTCAGAGGTATTTATTAATATCTATTGAAATTTGAGGCATTCTTTAATATCTCATGAATGTGCGTGTTATGGCATGATTTCACTAGGTATAGACCTCATGATGAAAGTGTGAAAAGAGGAAAAAAGTTGGGCTTTAGACCCTAAGGCATGGTTTTGTGTCTAGGAAATAAACCACCACATGGCCTCTTGAGGAGATCTATTGTCTCTTGGTGGGAATATGAGTGCCATTAGGGATTTGAACACTAGATATGGGTCTTAGGGCCTTGGATAATGGAGGAAAGCCAAGCCAAGGTCCCTAAAGGTAGCTTCTAAGGATCAAGGACAATGAACAATGCCTCAATCTAGATATGACCCCATGATGGGGATATTTGGCCTCATGGTGGGGATATGAGTGCCATTAGGGGGGTTTGAGAACTAGGTATGGGTCTTTAGTGCATGATCATGTTGAAGGGAGGAAACTTGAAATTAGTCATTAAAGGTATCTTTTTGGGATTAAGGTCCACGAAAGATGCCTTAAACAATTGCATATGACCTCTTGAGAGGATCCTTGGTAGTTGTATGGGCATATGCGTGTTGTTAGGAATTTTTGAGCATTGGGTATGGATATCCTAATATTGATGATAGAAAAGGTAGGATACCCATGCATTAGGCCCTAAAGGAAGATTCTAGGCATAAAGGGCCAAGAAAAATGTCTTATACCACAACACATGACTTTGTGAGGGTATTATTTTTAGCACTATGTATGGCTCTTGGTGCCCTAGGCATGGTCAAATAAGTAAACTTGGGGATTATGTATTAAAGGAATCTTTTAGGCATCTAGGGCCATGAATGATGATTGAAACCACCACAAAGAACTTCCATAAGGTATGATCGGTCTCAAACTTGGGAATATCAATGCCATTAAGAGGTTTTGAGCAATAAGGATGGGTTTCAAGGCCTAGGACATGTTTGAGAAAGAAAAATTGGGCATTGGGTCTAGGGACAAGAATAATGTCTTACAAAACCATACATGACCTCTTGAAGGTATCCTTGGCCTCAGAGTGGGGATATGGGCACAATTAATACGTTTTTAGCACTAGTTATGGCTCGTGGGACCCTGCATATGGTCAATAGAGGAATAGATTTAGGTATTAAAGGAATCTTATAAGCATCCAAGGTCAAGAAGGACACCTCAAGCCACCACACATAGCCTCCCAAGGGTATTTTTTATGAACCAGGCACCTTGAAAATGAAAAAAAATCAATGAATACAATTCGTGTCGAGAAGGAAACCTTATTTATAATATATCCAATTCATAAGACAAGATTATCATGGTTTGGATTGTACTAACAATATAGTGATGATTTTACTAAAAGATATTATGTTTTTATATTTTTCATTGTCCCTATATTGATACCACTATCCAATACAAGGAGAAGAAAATCTTGCGGAGGTATTTAGGGAACCTCCCCAAAAAAATATCCCTTATCTGTTTATAGCAGAGGTTGTTAGGGGAGGTGGGCGAATGAATATTTTTGTGGAGGTTTTAATTTTTTCGATGTTCCTTTCAGGAATATATGCACCAATTCACATATAAACATACCGCATAGATGTTAAAACGTTCAAATGCACTATCACTATTCATAGTGGAGGTTGTCAGAGGATATGAGTGGTCATAAATTTTTTGCAGAAAATTTTGTTCAATGTTCCGATACGGTACATCTACCCTGGTGCTCAACTAAAACATAACATACTAACATGTAGATGTTCAAACAAAATGTCATAAGTTATATAAAAATACCAAGCACTGATCAAAGTGCACTAGTATCATTCAATATTATGTACCATTGTGTACACAATGTATGATGGTGCATCGTGGTATCGGTAAATAGAAAGAAATTACTAGACCGATTTTCATTGTGACACCTCATCTAGTGCTTCCAATCTCTCAAGAAAGAACTGATGCTTGCTCTGTTTTTGCGGATGCCCTGTTTTTGGTGCTCCTTGGTAATATGGATATCTCCACCAATCAATATTCCATTGATTTCCAATTTTTGGAAATTAACATGAATTTTCATTTCCCCTCAATGGTGGAACCATGCCTCCTCAGGAAATAAGAGTCCAGGAAATTTGTTTACTACCTTCACATTTCCATTTTCATGAATTTAAAATTTGAATTTATCTTGAAATTTAGGACTTTTTTCAATTTTTTCTCCACTCCACGTGGTGCACCATTTTTATTCAGCTCGTCCCGGTGTAGTACATCTCATTCTAATTTCATGGAAAGAACCACCTCTGGTGCATCCAAGTTTTGAATTAAGCGATGATTCCACTTAAACAACCCGAATCTGGTGTATTATAAAGGACAACACTTGGTAAATAATGTGTCAGTTCTTTTCAAAATTAGAAACACTGGCACGTTGCATTTAACCAAGCCCACTATTAGAAAATGACACATGAAATATAACTAAGCGGTGCAACAAGTTTAAACAAACGCACCAGTACAATTTAAAAAACTGCACTAGAACATATATTGACTGATTTGGCATTGTGGGGAATTTCCCTTGATGCCTCGTGTCTGGTGCTCTATGATTCATAATGCACCATTACACAAAATGGTGGTGTTTCAATAACATTGTAGTATCAATGTGTTCCTAGTAACAAATCACATTTCTTAATTTGCAATGAATCAATATAATGGAGCAATGACCATACCGAAACAAACTTCATTTTTACTTTATACTATACAACACATCCCTAAACATCAAACCAGTGCTCTAGAAACTATAACGCACCAGTACTGTGAGTTAGCAATAGTGCACCACTATGAACACTTTTCATAAAAATTGGGTTCATGATGCGTTTATGTTAACCAAACGTATCGAGGTGCTAGGGAATTTTTGTGGACTCCCCATAATAGGTGCTCTTGAAAAAAATATGCATCATTAAATCAAACGTTGATGCTCCAATAACATGGTTGCACCAATGCATTTTTATTAACACATCACATTGCTTAAGTTGATATAAAAAAATTCACTTGTTGGTGCACCTAGATCTAAAAAAAGCATAGGTATTGTAAAGAGCACAACACTAGGATAAATTTTCATAAATTACTAGCACAATGTGTCTTATGGTAAACATTATTAAGATGCTAGGAAGTGGTCCAATTGAGATAAATGCACTACTGTATTCTATTAATCAAACACACCATGAAGTTTTTCAAACAAAAATTAGGTGCGCCAAATAAATAAAATGCACCAGTGATATGTACTACAACACAGTGAGAAAAATACATAATAATTTATGATATTGATGTGTTTTATAGGATGACCTGTCACTAGTGCATTAGAAGGAAAACACATCGGTATTAACACATACAAAGCTAAACTGGAGAGTCAGTGCATTATGTTCAACGAAATTCACCAATGTAGTTAAGTGGGTTGCATCTGGAAAAATAATTTAAAAATTATCATTATGTTGTCTCTTTTAAAACATGCCCATTAACAGTGCATCAAAAAATACAACGCACGGGTTAAAAGCGCCTGATTCTCGAAGGAACATAGAGAGATAGTGTGTTTAATATAACCAAGTGCACATACTTGTTTAACATTAACAAAGTCTACTATAGTGGTGTGTTCCATAGAACCAATCACCCCAAGCTACACAATTCATATGTGAAATGGTGCCACGGGTCATTTTTGTATGAAAATCCTTAACTGATGCCCTATATATCACAATGGACTGCTGTAGATATCAATGCTCGACTAACAATGATGCACCGATGCATTTTTTTTAACACACCTATGTTCGATGCCTTATGTTTGATATGGAGCATTGGATGTGGTGTGTATGGATTTGTTAATAACACTGGTTACCTTTGGACTTTTATTTTTTGCAAACAGAAAATAATTTCAGTTTTTGACAAATAAAAATTAGTTACACATGTTTGTGTTTTATATTTTAAATTTTTTTTGATCTATATATGTGCATAAAAAGGATTTTATGTTAATCAAATACATCGATGAAGTCAAGAGCAGTAGCAACAATAGTAGAATCGAGAAGAAAAATAAATGTATTCACAAACTACATATGGAAACCTCCATAGTTAAATTTTTTGGATGTTTTTCTTTGCGAAGAAAAAAACATAGGTCACTCCTGGGTGCCTCTCATAATTTAACACATGGACTTGATCACTTTCCAGTTCCTTAGTGCTCAGCCTTACATATCCTCATCCATGGGCCGCTCAATTTTCTCCATGATACCATTCTCATCATTCATGTAGCCATAATATTAATCGACGCCAATTTGCTCGTATATCACATACCTACAGCTCGACTTTTTTTCCTCAAGGGGGATTATCAAATATCTCTTTGAGGATGGGAAAGAATATTGTAGCCCCAAAGTATCTGTAGGCCCTTTCCAGTGGCATCAACTGGATAAAATTTATTCCCTTCCAAGTTTGTCATCTTAACCCCTACTTTGGAATAATTAGGACTGCCAACCTCTATGATTGGAGCTTCTCAGCCCTCCTTTTCCTTGTTCAACAAGAAAGGACCCTAGTGGATGTCTTAATTATAACATTATTTCAACCTCAAGAATGACCTAAGATTTGCATTATATATTTAATAGAATTTAAGAAGCACATTTGAAAAAACAATTGACGATCCATAAGGTTTGTCAGCATGCCTTATCGCTAAATATTAAGAATTGTCTCGGCCTCAACCTGCTCCTCCATGAGATCTTAACCCATGTACTTACTAATAATCTCATCATATTTTTTCTTCTCCACAACCATTTTCTCGATCACTTTCTCATCCAGAAGGGGAACATGGGAAACAAACTCTCACTCTCTCTATTGTTCATTTCCCTTATCCTACTCTCCCATTTCTTCCACCACATCCTAATATTCCTCGAATAGGAATGGCTTAATGACAATGAATTCTCTACCTCTTGATTTTCAACCTAGATTACCTCTAGATAGAATCGATCCTATGCCACTCTCTCAATGCTTTGGCCCACATCTCCTCCTCTGTGGGCTGCTTGACTTTCTCCACGATATCATTCCCATCATCTGCATTTCTATAATAATTGGAATCCATTCACTTGTAGATTACATACATAGACCTCCTCTTCTTCACTTCATGGGGATTATTGAATATCAATTTTACACCAAGGAGGAATTTCTATCCGCACTTGTACAATTAGTTTCTGCAAGATTGTAACATGCCGTCTTCCATCAATCAATTGTACAAGTGCGGTTGGGAAATTCCTCCCCATTGACATCAAAGAGATATTTAATATTCCCCTCAAGGAAAATAAGATGTGGTCTAGGTATGAAATTTACAAATGAATTGATGCTAGTTATTATGGTGACAGGGATGACAAGAACAATATCTTGGAGAAATTTGAGTGGCCCACAAAGGAGGAGATGCAAGCTAGAGCACTAAGGGAGTGGCAAAGGATTGAGTCTATTTAGAGTGAGTCCAAGTTGATGATCGAGATAATTCATCTCATTTCCATTAAGATATTCCTATTCAAGGAATATGAGGGTGTGGAAGAATAAATCAGAGAGTCAAACAAGGGAAACTAGCATCATAGAGAGTGAAAGTTTTTTTCCCATGTTCCCCTTCCAGATGAGAAAGTGATCGAGCACATGGTTGTGGAGAAGAAGAAACATGATGAGATTCTTAGTAAGTACACAGGTGAGGATCTCATGTTGGAGTACATCGAGGCCAAGAAAGTGCTTAATATTTAGCGATAAGACAGAGTGACAAGGCTTATCTATCATTGGTTGTTTTTCCAAATGTGTTTCTTAAATTATATTAAATATACAATATTGAGCTTAGGTAATTCTTGAAGCCGAAACAGTTTTATAATTAAGACATCCACCATGGTACTTTCTTGTTGAATAGTGAAAGGGGAACTAGGAAGCTTCGATCATAGATCTTGGTAGTCCTAATTATTCAAAAGTAGGGTCCGAGATGACAGACTTGGAAGGGAATGAAGTTGATGTGCCCGGTGCTACCAACAAGGGACCCAATTATAGATACTTTTGGGATAGAAAATTCCTACCCATCCTAAAAGAATTATTCAATAAGTCCCATCGAGGAAAAGAAGAGGAGGTGTAAGTAGAGAATTTACAAATGAATTGATGCAAGTTCATATTATGGCTACATGAATGATGAGTACAATATCTCAGAGAAAGTTGAGTGGTGTGTGGAGGAAGAGATTTTTGGTAGAGCACTAAGGAAGTGGAAAAGGATCTATTCCATGCACTAAAATATGAGAGGCACTGAAGAGTGATTTCCTCCGCAAAGCACAACCTCTATAAAAATTTAATTGTGGAAGTTTTAATATGTACTTTGTCAATTAAATTGTTTCTCGATGAATTTTTACGTAACAACCACTCTAGTGTGATTTCAATCACACTCACGCACTATAAACATTATAACACACATGTATATTGTGTTTCTTCAAATCATGTTGATGTTTTCATTGTTTGATTTACAAAATGTATTATAAGTATTGTTATCGCAAGATTTGTAGTTGTACAAATCCTAACACAAGATGTCCAAATCTTGCATAACTATAGGAAATCCTACCATTGTCACCTTAGTAATAAATCCCCTCATTTTAGTGATGGAGGAGTTCCACCATAGGGGAGGCTTCCCTGATGACCCCAAGGGATCAAAGTAGCAATTTTGTTAGAAATCCTATTTCCCCCTCTATTGATCACCTAAGTTAAGGTCTAGGTCAAGGAGAATTCAGAAGTAACAAGATGTTTGAATATCATCTCGGACCAAGAACACTTATAGCATATATATGATGATTTCCAAGTACAAACATGCAAATAATATCTCTTTGAGACACTAGATATTAAAAATCACTATGGCTAATATGAAATTGCAACAATTAATAGTAATATAACAACAATAAATAACTTATAAAAACAACCAAAAAATACACTTCATAATTGCAACAATTTACCATCAAAACTTAGCATTAACTCAATAGAAAATTATCCAATTGTTATATGCAATTCCTGGGTATGTTTAACCACTATTAAAGGAATGCATGAAACATGCTAGAGTATGTTATTATGGCTATAGAAAACTTTTGCAGCAACAATAATTTTATTAGTCAATTAGATTAAGTTAGTGTTAGTAAAGTTGGTAGGAAGCTTGAGAGAATGAAAATTGAGATTTTATTGATCACTTTCACCATAAGAGAGCTTAGAGATTAGTTCCTTTGAGGACTATAGAGTATTTACAACAGTTATGCAATATGTTTGGAGGTGAAGCTAGTAAAGGCTAAGAGGTAGGGATTAAACTCTAAGTTGATAGCACATTAGGGCCTTAGGGTTTAAACCTTAAGGGGAAGGATTTATAGAGTGAAATCACTTTTTATCTCTAGCAACATTTTCTCCCTTGTTAGGTACTTCAATTAGGTCACAATGAAGAGTCTAGGATAAAAATCCTAAAGTGCTAGGACTTTAGGGCTTTAGGAGTCTAATCCTAGCTAGGATTTCTTCACAAAATTTTGGATAAGATTAACCTTGTGAGAGGAGGAAGCATGTATGCTCCTCTCTTAGGGTTTAAACAAGCAATTTTTCTAGCATGAACAAGTAGATTTGAACATAAAACATTAATAGCATGAAACAATATTAAAAAAAATTACTTACTTAACCATGATAGGAAGAGATTGAAACCTTAATTGTAGCAATACCATCCAAAATCAGCAAAGAAGAGTCGTCACTTGAACATCGAGCATAGCACACTAATGTACAAGGGAGAGATAGCCCAAGAGGGAGAAAATTTTAAGACTTGTTCTCTCACAAATGGTGAGAAGATGTGATAATAAAATGGAATGTCAAGGTGATTTATTTACACTGAGAAACCTTAACCCATTTTACCACACAAAGTTTTCAACAACCAAATATAAGGGGGTCGACCCCTTAAATTTTTCTAAATGTTTACAAAAAATAAAATTTACATGAAATAAAACCCTGACATGATACCCTAGAGGGTAACATAGTCTCTCCAAGTGAAAATTCAAGCACACAAGAGGGAGAGGTTGGGCCTCCAAAGGCCATGTGTCATGCTCTCATGTGCCAAAGTGCCCTGCCATGGGTCTCATCCTATCAAGACACCTCTCGAACCATCTTATCCATCAAACCCTATCCCTCCAAGGTGATGTCAAGGGATAAGAAGTGACATCCTAGGCCTTAAAACACCAACGTCCAAGTGGATAAGGGTGAAACCTCATCCTCTAGCGATGTTAAAGTGCCTCTAAAGGAGACGTCCTCCACTTCTAGGTGCAACGCTCATCATCCATGGTCTTCCACATGTAGGGTCCATCGTCCATCCTGTGGACAAGGGATTGCAAAGACAAAAAAGTACAACCTCCAAGGGTCCACAAGTCACATGAATCATGCCAAGTAATCCACATTTAATACTAGAACCACCCAAACATGTGCATCAAATCCCCCTTTTCAAATTAAACAAATTCTCAAAGACTTGTTCCCTCATGAAGAAAGACTTGTTGTCTTCTTAGAGCCAAGCCAATGTAGTGGATGTTGTTATGCTGAGATGATGATGGTGAACTGTGGTGAAATGGAGGGGCTCTACGGGCTTTGCTATGCATCGGGCTCTCTGAACTCCATGTCTTCTATCTGTGGTCCTTGAAATATCATCTCCTTAGCTACCCTTATACTAGGGGGTAACAAGTACACTAATGATTTCTTTGTTTTTAAATTAAATTTAAGATGTGTCACTCATTAGAATTTAGAGTTGTAATTTTTAACTTTAGTTTTATGAAATCATTTACTTTGGATTGTAATTATAACTATTAATGTCATAATGTTAAATTATTCTTCAAGGTGAATTGTTTAATTTCCAACAAGATACAATATGTCTATTAAACATGGTTATTGTGCATGATTATTATTGGTCTCTTTCCTTATTAGTTAGTGTTCTATGAAGATTCAAATTTACTTTATTGATATAATTTTTTGTCCAAATAATGAACATTCTCTATTTTTAGTTGTATTATTTTTATTAGTTGTTTTATTTTTATAATTAAAATATTAAATGAATGACATGTTTGACTACATATATAATAATAATAATAATCTATTTTTAAGGTCACGGCCAAGCCAACACACCAATTTGGTGTATGAGACCCCCTTGTTTGTGGGACAAAGGACCCCCCTCCGCCCTGGTAAAGTCTACGAAGGTATACATACCCTACCCCCCTCTGGATTTGAACCTGTGACCTCTTAAGAGGAAACACATATTCTTAATCATTACACCCACATATTAAGTTATAATAATAATAATAATAATTTAATTTTAAAATCACCGTAAACAAAAACACTTGTTTGTGAGACAAGAAACCCTATACATTACTATTACTAAAATGAAAAGTTGTCTATTTTCAAAATTAACAACGATGATGATTATGTATATAACGACATAAACCATAGCTTGTTATATCATTATATCATCTGCCATAGCCATAGTCTCTCTGTTTCTCATCATATCATCTGCCATAGCCATCGTCTCTCTGTTTCTAGGTCAGTTCCTACCTTTCATTGATTCAAGAAGAAATGGAGTTTCCAAGTTGGTGGTCTCAATTGCCCGACGATCTAAAAGAGAATGCGTTGGCATGGTTGCCAGCCAAAAGCATATGCAGATATTCCATCACGTGTAAAGAATGGAATGCCCTCCTCTCATCTACAAAATTCATAACTAATGATTGGGCTGCTG
>JASDQU011404745.1:98153-112607 GCA_032191745.1 Picea mariana
AGGGTCAAAATCCAACGTCCACTTGTTGAGATACAAGCCCTGAGGACCCATAAAATAGGGACCATTTCGAAAGATTAGATCTTTATCCTCTTTTGAGGTGAATTCGAACAGAAAAAAAGCCTCTCCCCAAGAAGTACGAGGTTACATTGTTCTTGATCAAAGGCATCCAGTTTTTGACCACCCAGTTCTCCGTTGTTTTTGGAGAGGGCCAAAGGCCAGTGAACTGTCCCATAAGGGCGCGATCCGCCAGGGACAGAGTGACCTGGATCGGTCTCTCAGGGGGAAGGGAGATTTCTGGAATATCATCCATCTTTTTCAAGAACTTGACGGCTTCGGTTTTCTTCTTTTTCAGCAGCGAAGCTAGCAACGAGTTGAAAGCAACCTCAACTGACGAGGGAGGAGGAGCCTGGGGAGAGCCCAGAACCTCCATGGTAGCGTGTTGGAGCCCTAGCTTCAGGCATGCGCGAGCTCACAGTTTGACTATAAATTAAAACCGTGTCAAACTACTTTTTTACTACGTAAATAGTTGCATCTTATTTTTCAGATCATACCATCATGACCAACTGGCCAACACCTAGATCAAGGTTTCACCTCAAACTCTCCATACTTCCAAAATCCACTACCAAATTTACCATCAAAAGTGCTTTTGATTCTCTCTATGGCGAACATGTTACTACCACCAAATTTTATCTTAATTTTATAAGAATATAAAATTTAATATAATTGTGTTTTTTTTTATAATATTTTCATAATTGAATTCTAATTTAAACATTGTTGACTTTTATTTTCATAATTGAATTTTACTGTGTACTTTGTTGTGTACTTTTAATATTTTCATAATTGAATTTTATTGTGTACTTGGTTYTGTACTTTTAATATTTTCATAATTGAATTTTAGTTTGGACGAACATTTGGAACTCCATATTGCTGAATTCGGTTTGGCCCAAGTTATAAGCAATAATCAACAGCTCGTAATCATAACTAGAGAGCATGYAATCATTATGTAAGCTTGAGATAGTAATTCAGAAGTTAAATTTTAATAAAATAAAGTAAGAATTACCATAATTAAAGTTAATGGTATCATGAACATTTCATTTTAACATGATCAACCCTTAATAATATAAAATAACATTWTTTTATTTTATTTTTATAACTAAATTATTTTTTAAGGCTTCTTCAAAWTTTATAATATAAGCGYAATCTTGAGCCCACTAGCCCGTGAGTCCGGCTGYCAATTTGTATATGGCAGAACTCTGGGTGTTGTTTGGAGGACACGAACAATAGAAGCGCAAATTTGAGCCCACCAGCCCGGGAACCAACGATCCAAAAAGTGTCTAAGTATGGAATGAGGAAGCCGTCGGTCATACTCGTGATACAAAAGCATGACTATAAATGTGAACCTGTGAGTCCGCCAACCCGCGCACCTAGACATTTTCGGAAAAAACTAATAATAATAAACACAAAGATACAAAATATAATAATAATAAACACAATTATTATCCCATTCCAAGTTTATTATATATCACCTCATAAAAGAGAACGAAGTTGATCATACATTTAAAAAAAAAACGGATTTAACATCCTTTAATAATTTTATGTAATTAAATTGTACAATATTAATATTTAATAATAAAAATTTAATATTAATAATTTAATATTTGGAAATAATGTTTTTAGATAATGTTGGATAGTTGATAGAGATCACCATGCGTCAACAATATCTCTCCTCACTAATTAATAGTTGAATAACTAATTTATTAAAGGATAAATATTAAAAGAAGACAATTATTGGGTGTATCCCACCATCCAATCTTACACCCTCCCTCATATTTTCAAAATAAAAAACACCTATCACTATAATTTAATATATTACAATTTTAAATTCAATTAATATAATAATAATAATAATAATCTATTTTTAAGGTCACGACCAAGCTAGCACACCAAATTGGTGTATGAGACCCCCTTGTTTGTGGGACAAGGGACCCCCCTCCGCCCAACGATTTGACTGGTAAAGTCTACGAAGGTATACATACCCTACCCCCCTCTGGATTTGAACCYGTGACCTCTTAAGAGGAAACACATRTTCTTAATCATTAGGCCCACTCAGGCTGTATTACTAATACAAACATGCAAAATATAATAATACTAAATACAATTTTTTTATCCCATTTAAAGTTGATTAGATATCACCGAAAAAATACAAGCAAGTTTATATAGATGAGAAAATTTATTAGACATCAATAAAAAGTTATAATCAAAAGCACACAGTAACGTTTTTTTAAAACTTAAAATTAACTATTCCTATTTTCAAATTTTGTTAATTTTATTTGAAATTTAAATTAAAAAAATAAATTATTCAAAATAAATTTTGATTTTTACTCAGTGTTTACCATAAACTTAAAAAAATTAGTTAAAAATTTTAAATTTCAATTATGAAAATATTAAAAAAAACACAATTATATTAAATTTTATATTCTTATAAAATTAAGATATCCTGAGATTATAGTTGCAAAACAAGATTATCCTCAGCTTAACTGTATCATGGACAAGTGCAAAATATGCTCAGATGTATTAGTTTAATACCATTTAAACTAAATAGTTCAAATTCATTTGTGGCAATGCCATAGCCAAAGAATACATCACCACAACCAAATTCTATCAGTGCTTTCTTTTTATTTACTTTTCAACATTGTATCTTGTTCATGTTCTGTTATTTTTACTAATTAAATATATTTAAAAAATAAATATTTATTACAAATAATCATCCGCTTAATATTTATTTATTATTAGTGAGAGCTATTTCTATTTTGATGCTTTTTTAGGGATAAATAGAAATTTATTTCTTTTCCCCCTCTAGTTTTGCTTTTTGGTTGCTTTGCTTGGGTTGATTTTTACTCAGTATTTACCATAAAATTAAAAAAAATTAGTTAAAATTTTTAAAATTCAATTATGAAAATATTAAAAAAAACACAATTATATTAAATTTTGCATTCTTATAAAATTAAGATAAATTTTATAATAATGAGATTATTAATAAATAAAAGTATTATATATTTTTTATTCATTTTAATTTGAATAATTAAAATTATTTTTTAAACCCCCAGATGGGGTGTCATTGGAACCGACAAGTGGATGGACAGTCGGGTGGACACCTGGCCACAACCCATGCCACAACGTGCCAAATCAGACCACACTCACCTCAGCCTTTACTCCATGCATTTAACACCTCATTCGACGCACCCCTGCATTCAGTTCAGTTTAATGCCATGACGCTCTAAATCACAAGGACAGTAAATGCTATTGGCTGGATGCAGGCCTAGTCCCATCACATCGCCTAGATCAGTGGCTTTTGGCCCAAGCTAAGGAATTTCATGGTTCATTTGAGCTCTCAGCCTCCCGCCCTCCTCCACCAGTCTGCATATTTCTGTGGCCCTGGATCAACCTTTCTCCTTCATTCCAACGTCTTTTGCATTCTCGGCCTCATGCGCCTCGCACTCATCCTTCAATCTGCATCTGTTTTTGGTTCTGGCTCGAACTCTCTCCTTCGCTCAACTACTGCCTCGAGCTCCATCTCTAGTTCTTTGTTTATCCCCCGATGCCTCACCTTCGGGGTAAGTCTAAGCGGGGAGTGACCTGGTATGTAGCGAGAGGTAGAGGCTCGAGGGGCCAGGGCAAGAAAAATCCTCAAAGCTTGCCTCAGGACCCTGCTTGTGCCTCCACTCCAGAGCTCCCCCATGCCTCAACTCGCGCCACCTATCCGAAAAACCCTCCTGAATGTTCCACTACACCAAAATTACCTCCCTTGTCTTCTCCGTATGCTTGTAGAGTTGAGTGGTTTGATAGCAATGACAATTCCCTAGGCTTCGCTCCAAAGCTCAGCCCTAAGTCACCACCTCCCCTCCAACCTCTACCTCGCCCTCCTCCACCCTCCGCTCCCCCCACCTCGACCGCCCCCTTCTCTTCTTTGTCATCCCCTCTCCCACCTCCCCCTCTTCATCCTCTGATTTTCCTCCACCCCCTCCGCCCCCATTTGCTTGCTCCCGATGCTTTGGGTTTGAACCTTTGAAGGACTCCTTAGATTTCATCAAGCACTCAATTATGGACGTCAAGGGCGCCATCAAAGAGTTGCAAAACAAGGAATATGACCGATTTCATTGCGAGGAGCTTCTGATGTCTCTTCTATGGGATGTCCGACAAACTATCCCGGACACATGGACTCTGGGTAAGGACATTGCGCAAGCCCAAAGGAACGAGCAGAGGCCCGACTCCATCTCCAGATAATTTCAACTTGCTCAGGTTTCTCAAGTTTTTATGTCTCGAGACAGTCTAATTTACAAGATTCTCACCCTGCGTGGCTTCTTAGCTCTAGGATTATATAGTTTTTGCTCCTTTTAGTTTTTTGAATTATGCATGGACAATTTAGCTTACATGATTTTCACCCTGCGTGGCATCCTAGATCTAGGACTATACAGTTTATGCTTTTTACAGTTTTTTGAATTTGCTTGGACACTTGGAACCTTAATGGCCATGTGGCAGAATTGGTTTCCCACCAAGGCGATGCTGCCACAGCCACATGGGATAGTACGACATCTGTAATTTTTGCTCCTTAGTAGGATCTAATATATCTTCTAACTTACAAAAAAAAAATTATTTAAAAAAAAAATACATGTTTAAAATTAAAATAAATATCTAGATTTTATTAAAATATCTATGAAAGCTAATGGTTATATGGAAGTTTGAGACCATAGAGTTTAAATTTCGTTAAAGTTTATTAAAATATGTAAGTGAATGGTTATATGGAAGCTTGATATAGTAATTCAGAAGTTAAATTTTAAGAAAATGAAGTAAGGATTACCATAATTAAAGTTAATGGTATCATGAACATTTCATTTTAACATGATCAACCCTTAATAATATAAAATATTTTTTTATTTTATTTTTATTAAATTACTTTTTAAGGCTTCTTCGAAATTTATAATATAAGCACAATCTTGAGCCCACCAGCCCAAGAGTCTGACTATCAATTTGTATATCGCGGAACTYCGGGTGCTGTTTGAAGGACACAGAACAATAGAAACACAATTTTGGGCCCGCCAGCCGGGGAACCCACGATCCAAAAAGTGGCTAAGTATWGAATGAGGAAGCCGTTAGTCGGAYTCGTGATACAKAATCATGACTATRAATGTGAACCCGTGAGTCCGCCAACCCGCGCACCTAGACATTTTCAGAAAAAACTAATAATAATAAACACAAAGATACAAAATATAATAATAATAAACACACTTATTATCCCATTCCAAGTTTATTATATATCACCTCATAAAAGATAACGGAATTTACATTGATCATCCATTTAAAAAAAATGGATTTAACATCCTTTAATAATTTTATGTAATTAAATTGTACAATATTAATAATTTAATATTTGGAAATAATGTTTTTAGATAATGTTAGATAGTTGATAGGGATCACCATCCCTCAACAATATCTCTATCAGTAATTAATAGTTGAATAACTAATTTATTAGAGGATAAAAATTAAACAAAGACAATTATTGGGTGTATCCCACCATCCAATCTTACACCCTCCCCCATATTTTCAAAATAAAAAACACCTATCACTATAATTTAATATATCATACCTTTTAAATTCAATTAATATATTATTAATACAAACATGCAAAATATAATGATAATAAATACAATTTTTTTCCCATCCAAAGTTTATTAGATATCACCCAAAATATACAACCAAGTTTTAAATAGATGAGAAAGTTGATTAGACATCAATAAAAAGTTATAATCAAAAGTAAAGAGTAAAGTTTTTTTAAAACTTAAAATTAACTATTCTTATTTTCAAATTTTGTTAATTTTATTTGAAATTTAAATTAAAAAAATAAATTATTCAAAATAAATTTTGATTTTTACTCAGAGTGTATTTACCATAAACTTAAAAAAATTAGTTAAAAATTTTAAAATTCAATTATAAAAATATTAAAAAAAAAAAATTCATATTAAATTTTTCATTCTTATAAAATTGAGATAAATTTTATAATAATGAAATTATTAATAAATAAAAGTATTATAAAATTTTTATTCATTTTAATTTGAATAATCAAAATTATTTAAAAAAAAATACATGTTTAAAATTAAAATAAATATCTAGATTTTATTAAAATATCTATGAAAACTAATGGTTATATGGAAGTTTGAGACCATAAAAATTTCTCATTGTATTATAATACAGTATTGTTACCAAAAATACAATTTCTGAGCTTTTACAAAATAAGAAATTCATTGTTCATTTTCATAATTAAAGTTAACGGTATCATGAACGTTTCATTTTAACATGATCAACCCTTCATAATATAAAATAAACTTTTTTTTTTTTTTAATTTTTATAACTAAATTACATTTTAAGGCTTCTTCAAAATTTATAATATAAGTGCAATCTTGAGCCCGCCAGTCCAAGAGTCCATCTGTCAATTTGTATATCGCGGAACTACGGGTGTTGTTTGGAGGACATAGAACAATAGAAGCTCACCAGCCTGTCAATTTTTAATTTTGAGCCCGCCAGCCCAGGACCCCGCGATTCAAAAAGTGGCTAAGTATGGAATAAGGAAGTCATCGGCCGAACTCGTGATACAAAAGCATGATTATAAATGTCAATCCTTGAGTTCGCCAACCCGCTCACCTAGACATTTTCGGAAAAAAAACGAATAATAATAAACACAAAGATACAAAATATAATAATAATAAACACCGTTATTATCCCATTCCAAGTTTATTAGATATCACCTCATATGGTTGTTCATTTATGTTGGTTGGTATGGCTGGAGAGGAATCAAGTTACTTTCGAGGACAAAACGCCTTTGATTTGGGATGCGATTTGTAAAATTTTAAGAGCGCAAAGTCCCTGCTCCTCTCCACAAAGTATGAGTTCTATTAGATGGAGTTCGATCTGCCAATGTTTAGATCATACTATTGCCTTTTTTGATGGGGCTTCCATTCAGGGTGGATCGATATGTGGTGTTGGGGGAGTCATAAAGTTCCCAGATTTCCAAGTTTATAGATGGCATTTCAATGGAGGGATCAGTACAAACTCCAAAGCAATGCTGTTGGGGGCTTGGGTTACTCTAACCCTTGCAAAACTATGGAATATTCCAAAGATTCAAGTATTGGGGGATTCTAAGATGATCATAGATTGACTCAACCAAAAAAGCAATTTAAATGCTATCGACATTGAAGGATGGAAGCTCAAAACCAAGGTATTGTCTACAAACTTCCAAGAAATCAGCTACAAACATATTTACAGGGAATATAATAAAGAAGCGGATCGCCTCTCCAAACAAGCCTTGCTAGGTCCTACAGGCAGATTAACCTACTATATATGGGAAAATGGGAAGGYTGGTCCACTTTTCCATCTAAAGCTATTCTAACTTTGGAGTTCCTAGTTATATATTTTGGAGTTTTTGTGTGGTTCGAGTTGTGATTCAAGGAATCATTGTCCTTAACATCATGAGTGGTTTSATCTTTTTTGTAATTGGTCTATTTTGAGGACTGATGTTTGTAATTCTCCTTATTTTGGTTAGCACTTGTTGAGTCATTAGGGACAAAAGGTAAGGGACCTGGGTTTGACTATTTTGCAGTTTTTGATGGAACTGTGGGATCTCCCATTATTGAATGGTACTTGTTGATGTAAATGAGATTATATTCTAATATAATTTTGAGCGATTTTTCTATTGGAAAAGATATCACCTCATAAAAGAGAACGCAGTTTATATTGATCATACACTTAAAAAAAAAATGGATTTAACATCCTTTAATAGTTTTATATAATTAAATTATACAATATTAATATTTAATATTAATAATTTAATATTTGGAAACAATGTTTTTAGATAATGTTAGATAGTTGATAGGGATCACCATTTGTCAACAATATCGTATTATAATACAATAGGAATCACCATCCGTCAACAAAATTTATGTGCTAAGGTCCAAATGAAGAAGTCCACTTTAGGAAGACTTTTGACTTGCCATATTTCTTTCCAAAGTACTGGATTTCATGGGATCTGGGGCACAACAGAGAGGATTTTGTAGCCTGCTGCTATTGAACAATCCCCTGACTGACATCCCCAACCTCGTTGGTCCATGATTCTTTTGGAGATTGGGGATTTCCCTTGAAGCAAAGAATTCAGAAGCTCTTTTTCGCAATGCAGCCGGGGGAGGCAATCAGGGAAGACCCAACTCGCCCAGTCTTTGGCTTTGTCGCTTTGCCAATGGGAAATATCCCAAAGGGTACTAATATTTTGAGCTTTTAGGGAGGCTTTAAGGATATCCATGCCAGGTATAGTATCGATCAGGGGGTCCCCCATTATGGAGTCTTCCCATATTCAGATTTGCTTCCCATTGCCTAGATTCCAAGTAAGAGCAGGAGCGAAGAAATTGTGCGCTTTTGAGTAGATAGAGAAGATCAGAGAGCCATGAGTGGTTTTGGGTGGTGCATATAGACATCAGAGCCTCGAGCCAGTAAACTATTTCTTCCAGATAGCTGTTTTGCACTAAGAGTGCCTCCCTGACACTACATTCCAAAGCAGTTTTGCTCCTAGGGACAAATTTTGGATGTGTAGATCACGGAGCTGAAGACTACCTTTAGGGATCGACCGAGAAATTCCCCCCTAGCTGACTAGTGGGAGTTTGTTGTTGTTGTTGTTTTTCCTCCTTTCCATAGAAAGCAATGCAACAAGGCTTCAATGTTAGTGATAATGTCTCTTGGAGCCAACATAATTGAACATTGATAAATAGGGATGCTTGATAGGACAGATTTTATAAGGACTAGCTTACCTGCTGTAACATCCCCAAGCTTCGTGCGAGAACTAAATAAATTTTCTCATTCACGAGACAGATTAGCTCTTCAATTTCCTGCTGAAATCCCGCTATTTGATCCTTAGGCCCTATTGAAACCCCACCAGCGTGAACATGCATAAGGCACAAACTTCACCTATGCGACCATAGGTTGTGACCGCATGCCTAAAAAAGCCGTTTCACATTTCGATATTTCGGGACTTCTGCATGCGAGTCAATATTGACTCCTGTTTCCCCGAATCCCCGACCTCTGGTTTCTCTCCAAGGCTAGATCAATGGACTTGCACTATCCCCTTGATCAACGACTGTGATCGTGTTGCGATTTCGCGTATTGAGATAATGAACGTGATCCAGCTCTGACTCTTCGTTCCCCGAAATCCCGATCTTCATTAGCTCCTCCCTTGATATTCCACCCATACGAGCGGTCCCCACGACCTGGGGCTTATTCTCCGAACTCATCTGGACTTTGCGTTTTGCGAAGTTGGAACACAACTCAATGTCTATCTTTCGAAAGCCCAATCCTCGAACTCTCGATATCCCCTCGCCCAGATCAACGATCATGGCTTTCCTATGATTTGATGGTTCAGATCAAATCCTGAGTTCGGGTCTCGCGAGTTCACAAAACTCTACCCTTTGACTTCCTTCAGCAGCAAGTCAGCGAAATGCTGATCCTTCGCCACGTGTCCTCTGCCGGTGGACGGTTCCGATTACTTTGGGACTTTTAGGACTTTGACGAGTCCACTATGCCGCCTACACAAGGGTTAATATTGACGGTCAAGGTAGCTCCCGATGGATCCTGGGATCTACGGTCCCGATTCCATCGCTACTGGAAAATACTGAAGGGGTTGAGGTGTTAACGCCTGAGCTCCTCCTCTAGATTCATTGGTCCTAACAGACCTGAGATACTTCCAAAAGGATCTCGTCCATTTGTCTACCAAACGAAAGGATACTCCCTTTTGATAATTTGACTCACTATCCTTTCTAAACTCGGGCAACGAAATCCAACCTCTCAGGGCTTTGAGCTTCCGCAGCTCTGAAACCTTCGAAAACTAACTCCTTCTTGCACAGGGTTCCCAGATCTAGGTCACCTGAACCTTCAGAAGATTCTTGGGAAAATTATCCCTACTCTTAGTCCAGTTTCTGGATAAGGGCTCGGGTGCGTTTCAAAGTCCCTGGGCTACTAACCTGAATGAAGTGCCTTCCTAACTCACTGAGTTAGGAAATATGACACCGGGGCAAGGTAAAATCATGGGTTTACCGTAGCGGTAGCCATACCAAGGAGCTTACTCCGACTCTAAGATATGATGCAATTCCCTGGTGAAGGTGCTTTCGAGGGATTAAATTAGAAAATCATGAGAATCAAGAACATGAGACGATTCTCAGTGGAACGAACTCATGCTCCAGACTTAATCATTTTGTACAGAAACCAACTATGGCATATAAGTATACACATGCATCCATTACTTCCAATCTAAAATACTAGGCAATCATTCCACACATAAACCATTTATGGGCGTAGAAACATAAGCATGTATCCATGATATTCAATTCAAAATACAAGGCATAAAACACTTATTAGATCCTCAGGGCATGATACGACTGCTGAGAGGGTTGCTCGTTTCCACCCTACCATAGGCTTACTCACTCCCAATGGATTTATCACCGGCCACCCCCGAGCGTAGACCACGATGCTCTGAGATTCAATCTCTTACTTCCAATTCAACGAAAGTTAGGGACGAAGGTTACTCTCCTTCTCCCTATACAGAAAAATAGATGAGGACGAAGGTTACTCTCCTTCTCCTGTGTTCAGAACTCCTTTTGATTCCAGAGCTTAGGTTCTATTCTACGATTGCTTTTTGCCCCCCCCACGCTTCCTTTCTTGCATCCCTCTGCAAGATTGCGTGTGGCGTGAATTTTTCTGTCCGTGGCCAGGTTTGAGAGCTTTACGGATGGGAAGTCCACCCCATCGCCTCATTAACTCTTGAGGAGCCTCCCCACCTACCATCCTGACAGAAATTCATTCCTGGGTCAGAGAGTTGTTTTGGTCTTGAGAAAGTAAAAACCAGTAAGGTACTGGTTCGGTGGAAGTTAACACAACTGTTCCGGGTCCCTTCCACCACCTTTTCATTAGCCATTATGGTCTCTTTTAGCACTTCCCCTTCCCAACAGTCATGCAACACATATTCATAACATAATTTACATTCATCGAACTTTTATACAAAGGTCCATCAAATCAAACATTCACACCTTCGAGTTTGCCATAGTTCCTGGCCAATATAGTTATATTTACAGAACAGGGGAAACAGGGTGTTACAATTCCCTCCCCCTTAAAGGAATATCATCCTCGATGTTCTATCTATCAACATGATGAGTATGTACAGAAGTAAATAGAATCAGATATGCCTGTTTCATGGCATCTTCCATTTCCCACGTAGCCTCATCTGGGCCAAAGTGTTTCCATTGCACATTGACCTATGCAATGGTTCGGTTCTTGAGTGGGATTTCTTTCCTGTCTAGTATGCATTGAGGTTTTGGTAGGAATTCTCCCTCCGGTTCCACCTAGATCACAGACCAGTCAATTATATGATTGGAATCATGTACATATTTCTTCAACAATGAAACATGGAAAACATTATGTGCTTTTACTGTGGGAGGGAGTTCTAGCCTATAGGTTACAGGTCCAACTCTATTTGGAACTTCAAAGGGTCCAAAATACTGAGGTGCCAACTTGGCACAAGCTCCCATCCTTAGGGAAATATTTCTGGGCCTAACTCTAAGATAGACGTGGTCTCCCATCTTGAATTCTTTGGGGGTTCTCTTTCTGTTGGCGTAACTTTTCTGTTTGTTCTGAGCAATTTCCAGATTTTGCTTTATCTGAATCACTTGTTGTTCCATTTCTTTCAACATGTCGGGTCCAATAGTAATTTTGTTTACGGTATCACTCCAATTGACTGGAGTGTTGCTCAACCTACCATAGAGGACTTCGAAAGGATTCATCTTCAATGATTCTTGGTAGCCGTTGTTGTAGGAAAATTCCACCAGTGGTAGGTAATCTTCCCACTTTTTAGGTTGATGCATTACATGCATCCTTAGCATGTCTTCTAATATTTGGTTCACTCTTTCCGTCTGTCCATCGGTTTGAGGATGATAGGTGGTGTTAAACAACAATTTGGTCTCCAAACCAACCATCAAGGATTTCCAAAAGTTTGAAGTAAATTTCGTGTCTCTGTCAGACACGATTTCCTTAGGCATGCCGTGTAGTCTGAATATTTCTTTCATGAATATGTTGCCAATATCCATTGCCCTGCAAGTCGATTTTACGGGAATAAAGTGAGCGGACTTGCTTAATTTTTCCACCACTACCATGATGGCGTCATTCTATCTGGTCGATGTTGGTAATATGGTGATCAAATCCCTGGAGATGGTTTCCCATTTCCATTCCGGGATTGGTAGAGGTTGTAATAATCCTACTGGTGGCAGTGATCATCTTCTGGTATCTTGGGTGACCAGTATATGGTATTTTATGTAGTTCATCCATTATGAACCTCTTCAAGTTGTCACAATCTGGAATATACAATCTGTTTCTATAAGTTAGCAGACCTCCATCTAGCATCTGGTAGCCTTCATACTTTAGCCTTGCGGGTTCTTGATCCAGGTACAAGGTCAAGGTATGGAAGAATGTGTCTGTTTCTTGTGCATTCCTGACTCTTTCCTTGACATTCATCTGGCAGGTGCTCACCGATGCCAGGTGAATTGTTTTCATACTTCTGTTAAGGGCATCGACCACCTTATTTTCCTTTCCTTTGATATGTTTGATTTCAAAATCAAATTCGCTAAGGAGGGCCATCCACCTAGCTTGTCTAACATTGAGTTTTGGTTGGTCAAATAGGTGTCACAATCCACAGTGGTCTGTCATAAGTACAAATTTCCTACCCAGGAGGTAGTGCCTCCACATTTTTAAGGCGTGCACTATGACGACCAAATCTAGATCATGGGTCACATAGTTGACTTTGTGCTCATTCAATTTTTGGGATTCATAACAGACTACGCTTCCTTCTTGCATACGGACTCCTCTGAGCCCTTCCTTGCAGACATCTATGCACATGAGGAAGTCATTTTTGGGATTGAAAATATTCAACACGGGTGCGTGGGTCAGAAGGTATTTTAGGGATTGAAATCTTTCTTCACATTCTTGTGTCCATATGAATTTATCGCCCTTCTTCTGGAGGGCAGTGATTGGACAACCAATCATGGAGAATCCTTTTATAAATCTCCTATAGTATCCTGCTAAGCCCATAAAGGATTTGATATCCGAAACATCCTTTGGGGTAGGCCATTCCATGATAGACTTGATCTTGTCAGGGTCTACTGCTACCCCTTCTTCAGATATGACATGGCCCAAGTAATGTATTTGCTTCTAGAAAAAATCACACTTGCTAAATTTGGCATAGAGCTGATGTTCTCTTAGCACTTGAAGCACACGTCTAAGATGTTCCTCATGTTCCTCTCTATTCTTGGAGTAGATTAAGATATTGTCAATAAAACCAGTACAAATTTGTCTCGGAATTTTCTAAGCACATTGTTCATCAAGCACATAAAAGTGGCAGAGACATTGGTTAATCCAAATGGTACTACCACAAACTTGTAGTGACCATATCTCGTCTTGAAGGTGGTTTTGTGGATGTCTTCACCCTTGATTCAGACTTGATGGTATCCAGATCTCAAGTCAATCTTTGAGAAGAGGGAAGCACCTCCCAATTGATTGAACAAGTCATCGATCCTGGGTAAGGTGTACTTGTTCTTTATGGTTACCTTATTGAGTTGTCTATAATCTATGCATAGTCGGAGGGTACCATATTTCTTCTTCACAAACATGAATGGTGCTCCCCATGGAGACACGCTGGGCCAGATATAGCCTTCGTCCATCATTTCTTTTAATTGTAATTTAATGTCAACTAGCTCGAGTGTGCTCATCCTATAGGGTGTCCTAGACACTGGCACTGTTCCTGGTGCAAGTTCTATCGAGAAGTCAATGTCCCTTCTCAGAGGTAGACCCAATACCTCTACTGGAAACACATCTCTACATTCTCTTAGTATGGGGTGGTCTTCGAGGCTTGGTCTGTCATCCTCAATTGATTTCAACGCCTGTATCGCATATAGTGGACATCCCTTTCTGCAATACTTTCTCATTTGAAGGGATGATATTTGTCTCACCGAGATAGGTTTCTGGATCCCTTGAAGGGTTATTCTTCTCTCTTCTTCACTTACACATTCTAAAGTTTTATGGTAACAGTCTAGTCTGGTTTTATATCTGGCTAGCTAGTCTATACCAATCAACATGTTATACGATCCTAGGGGTAGTATGTTAAGGGTTGCTTGGGTGGGGAATCCACCCATGGTGAATTGGCAAGCTAGTATGACCTCCGCTACCTTTCTTTTGGTGCCAGTGGCTAACTGTACCAACCATGTCTTGGCATGTTTATGTGGCTATAATTTACACTTATCAACAACCTGAGGAGCTATATAACTCAAATTTGAACTAGGGTCAATTAGAATAGACACTAGATGGTTGGTGATCATACCT
>JASDQU011404746.1:0-25018 GCA_032191745.1 Picea mariana
AAACAACTTCAAACAAAAGAAAACCTCTACCCACTCCCTCCCAAACCCTGAAACAATTAAATTTTTCATATTTGTGTATTTAATAGTAAACCAGGCCAGTCTCAGTTCCCTATCGATTTGACTCTTAATCGGTTCTAGTCTTGGTCCCCGTCCCATTTCTAGTTCTTGCAAATTTTCTTTCGAGTTATAGTCTACTATAGGGACGCATGGATATGAAACCCTACAGATCATTACCTTTTAAACGAAATCTTGATCCGAAAGAACCCATAAATGGTAAATATTTCAAATAACCGAAAAATAAAGAATGGAAAAAAAATGAAATAAACACTACAATATTCCCTATGCCATCGAATAACAAGATCATATAAACACATTCAAACTCTTCTCAAAGAATTTTGGAATGGAAAACTTCACATAGAAAACTCACCAGGGAGAACTTTGCGACCTTAAAAAAACTTGGAGGGTGAACTTGACTTTTCTCGTTATTTTCTGAACGACAAACAACATTCGTGAAAATCTTAGGAGGGCAAACTGCATTCCCTGCACCTTTCCCAAGTTTTCTTGGGCGAATGTGGATTTGAAGCGCGGAGGATTGAATTTTCTTGGGCGAATGTGGATTTGAAATGTAGAGGGTCAAATTCTTATGGGCAAATGCGGACTCAAACTGTAGAGCGTAGAGGGCTAAATATTCCAATGAATTAAAAGAATTAAAAATACAATTGGCGAATAAGTTAAGTATTTATCCATTAAATATATTTTTTGGGCTAAACTTCATAAATTTTATAAATCATTATATTATAAAAATTTCGCCCACTTGAAATTTTAGGGCCTCAAATTTCGCCCAATGGCGAAATTTCGCCCCTAAAATTATCTATGACGTATATGTGCATATACGGAAGCCACCTTCTATAAATGCATCTTCCGTATATGCATGCTTCCATATATGCGCATATACAGAAGTTGTCATCCGTAACTACACATTTATGGAAGTCAACCTCCGTATATGCACACTTTCGTATATGCGCATATACGCTGACCACTTACATAAATGCGCATTTATGGAAGGATGCATGTACAAAAGACACCATTATGGAAGTGGCCAACTTCCATATATGTGTCATCCATATATGCGCATTTATGGAATCCGTCATCCATATATGCGCATATACATATACAAAAGCCACCTTCTGTAAATGTGTCTTTCGTATATGCATGCTTCCATATATGCACATATATAGAATTTGTCATCCGTAAATGCACATTTATGGAAGTTGGCCTCCGTATATGCACGCTTCTTTATATGTGCATATATGATGACCACTTACATAAATGCACATTTATGGAAGAACTCATATATCAAAGACACAATTATGGAAGTGGCAAGCTTTTGTATATGCATCATCTATATATGTGTATTATTTGATGATGTATAATATTGTGCTAGAGCACCCTGGGTTTGAGGACGACATTGGACTCATCCTAATTTTTGGGGCTTCTTCACATTTCCCAATGTAGTCCACATTCCCCAAGGTAGGGGTCACATCCTCCAAGGCATAGATGGGCTATTTTCACTTGCATTGGTCACCTATATGCATGCCGCATTGAAAATTCCAAAATGTTCTCCCATTTATCCTCTTTTTACACTTTATTTGAGGGATGACTTACTCATTTGGACGTCATACTAACTGTTGGGGGTTTTATGACCTAGTTTTTTACTTGGAGGGTTACTTCCATGATTTAGGGAGGTGTCTTTGCTTGAGATATGGACACAATAATGGCTTGAATAGATATTTTAGGACTTGTGAGCATGATTAGAGGATATTTAAACTTCTTGGGGGTTATTTCATGAGATCATCCCACCCCTGGAGGTTGGAAGTTGGCACATTTCTTACTTGCAGGACCACTTCACCATGATTTGGGGCTTATACCATGCATTTGAGGTGTAAATATCTCCCTTGAAGACCTCATTTATGACATTTTGATGCTATTTTGGAGAATCCATCCCTTTTGGAAGGGTTTATTTCATGATGTTGAAGACGTTTTTCCCCTAGGGGACTTGTATGTCCACATCTAAGGAATCCTAGGACTCTTCCATTTGACTTTGAGGCATTTATGGGGCATCTACACACTTTAGTAGGGCCTTTGGAGGCCAACATTGCATATTGGAGCCACATTCATCCGTATTTAAGGGGGACGTCCTTCTCTTGGGTGTTATGTCACCTTGATCAATGTGCATGTGGCTTGACCACCTTATTTTATTGTTGTTTTAGAGTAATTAGTTGTAGGTGAATTGTACTTTAGTTTTTTAGTCCTAGATATAAGGAATCACATGGGATAATATTATATTATTGTAAAGGAAATATATCGTCACTCTATATAAATATATTCACTTCCTCATTTGTACTCATGGTTGGAGTTTTTGAGATCTCACTCTTTGGAGATTAATTAACATATCTTTTCTTAGAGAATTTATATTGTAAATGATTCTTTCTTTGTGGATGAATATTTTCAATTATTGAAGCTTCTCTATCTTATCTTTTATTTGGTGCATAAGGATTAATGGTGGGATATTCAAGTCTTCTACAAAACTTCATGATTGATCCATTTGAGGGGTAAGTTTACCACTTCGAATGAAGATGTTCTAGGGTTTCCTTCCTTCTTCCTTTGTTGATTTGGTGATTATTTGGTGCCTTGATGTGTTTTTCCTTTTGTTCCCTATCAAGAGGTATTATGTAACTTCATCAAAGCATAGTTTATTTTGTTGGTGAAGGTATTCCATCAAGATTCCCTTATTGTAGACCATGATATACATTGTTTATCTTGATTGGGTGAGGGATACATTTTACTCTTGGTTCTAATAGCAAAGACCTAATCCTCAAAGGAAGTAAGAAAATTCTTGAAGGGTTTCATCGTGATCCCATTTCCATTTTATTCACCTTGACTTAGTTTCCCCCGTTGGATTCAGAACTAATCTCAATCTCATTCCATCACTTATTATAAAACCCTAAAACCACAATATTCCATTTTACTAAGGCTACTTTCTAAATCACCTTGTGCCTCATTGCTTGGTCTTGGTAATCTACTTTGGATACCCCCCCTTGAGCTAGAGGAGAGCCAGCCTAAAGCATAGAGGATAAGTTACTGAGGTGATAGTGGTGACCATCCTAACACTTCCACTTGAGTTGTACCTTGGTATTTTTTCATATGGTTGGATCTGGCTATTTCTAGAGAGCATGCTTTGAGACCTTTGAGCATGTAGGAATTCCCATCCTTCTGAAAACTGGTGTATAATTATAGGAAATTCATGGTGATGGGGCCTAATGTTATCAACCATTCAACACCTAATATAGTATCACTTTTTCCCATTTCAATGGTAAATGTGTGAGTTTTCAAGGAATAATCACCCATTTGAAGTTTCACAATTTCACACTGGCCTCCACATTTCATAGATCCCGCATTAGCAATCACAGTCTAAAAGTTGTTAACAACATGGATATAACAACGTGTTTATTGGTAAATGCAATGATGAAGGAAATTATGGGTGCTTCCATTGTTGATTAAGATGATAACCTTCCTATTCTTGATGTAACCAACCAAATTTAATATCCTATAAGAAGAAACATCGATCAAAACATTAAGCGAGATTTTGGATTCTTGACTCGATTGGTTAGGAAGTGGAACTTCCGTGGTAGAGGGGATGAATTTCTCCTAACTCTTTCCATAAAATTCATCATTAGAAATGTCCTAAAAAAGGCCACAAAATAAATTTTGATCGTTATATTTATTCCCTAGATAATATTTTTCTTCACAGTTGTAGCAAAGACCTTTCAGTTGGCATGTTTCCATTTTGTTCTATGTCAACTTGTGGACCTTGAGGGGTGGAGCAGGTTAATGGCCACAAAATAAATTTTGTTCCTTATATTTATTCCCTAGATAATATTTTTCTTCATAGTTGTAGCAAAGACCTTTTAGTTGGCGTGTTTCCATTTTGGCATGTGTCTAACTTGTGGACCTTGAGGGGTGGAGCAAGTTGATGCACAACCACCACAATTGGGCATGGATGTTGAGAAAAGTTGGAGTGTTTGGACAATGCATAGGATACAACTTGTGCATGGAGATCAATTTGCATGGCCTCCAACCAAGTAGTAGGGTGGTTAATCTCCACTTGAGCTTTGATTTCCTACTTAAGACTACTTATAAATCATTTCTTAGAAAAGTTTTTTTGTTAAATTTTCTACTTATAAATCATTGCTTAGAAAAGTTTTTTTGTTAAATTTTTTGTTCTAAAAACCAAATGTTCAAAAACATCAATAAATTCTTTCGCCATGCCGATTTAGCTTAATTCGGTAAGTTGGCCCAAAAGATTAGTATCCATGATAAAGTGGACAAATAAGACTTTCACAACCTACTTCCATGTATTGAACCTTGGAGATGCTTTCTTATGCCACTACCACCACTACCAATGTTCCCTATCCAAAAAGATTAGTATCCATGAAAAAGTGGGAAGATAAGGCTTTCACAACCTACTTCCATGTATTGAAAACCTTGGAGATTCTTTCTTATGCCACTACCACCACTACCAATGTTCCCTATCCAAATAGATGACATGAATTTAGAGTTTTAAGAGGTCATCCACTATGGCATGAAGACAAAAGTAGTGCTATAATACAATGTTCCCTAACCAATTAGATGACACAAATTTAGAGTTTTAAGAGGTCATCCACTATGGCATGAAGACAAAAGTAGTGTTATATTTTTTTAAATCTCCACACTAGATTTTTGAAAAATATTCTAGTGTTACAATATTTTGAAGTCAAGCTAATCTTACAATATTTTGAAGTCTAGCTTGACTTGAAAAATATTCTAATCTTACAATATTGATTTTGAAGTCTTGAAAAATATTCTAATCTTACAATATTGATTTTGAAGTCTAGCTTGACTAGATTTATGAAGATTATTCTAGATTTTTGAAGATTATTCTAGATTTATGAAGATTATTCTTGGACCATAATTATTTTTTGAGTCTCGTTGATAATAGATATGGAGTGTATTTCATAGAAATAAGTCCATTGATGTGAGCAAATTGTTTTAAGGCTAACAATTAAGGAATGGTGTAAGTGACAATGAAAATAAATAAATAAAGAACATGAATCTTTTTCACAAGAATATAACTCGTTTATCAACTGAAAACTTTAGGACTTTGTAAATTATTTAATTAACATAATCTATTTTGAGACTTTGTAAATTATAAAAAATATTTTTGGATACACAACAAAAAACGCAATCTGCAAACACCATAAATAGCAGAACACAAGGATATAAAAAAGGCTCTGCTTAGTTGATGATGCAAATTGCTGATGTGAGAGGCTTATATCACAAAAGAGAGAACCAACAATAGGCTCAATACTACAAGCAAGGGAATGAGATGCAATTACAACTTAACGCCAAAAAATGTCCATTTTCGTAATCTTAGTCTACTTGGTTTGAAAAATGGATAAACTTGCACCAAATAGACATCCTTTCAAATCCAATTTATAAGTGTGAAAGAGACAAGTTCACTCGGCCATATTTTCTCCTTTTGAAACGAGTCAGAAAAGAGCTTAAATCAAACTCGTGACCTTTCAAATCCAATTAACGAGTGTGAAAGAGACAAATTCACTCGACAATCTTTTCTCTTTTTAGACAATTCGGAAAAGATCTTAAATCAGAATCATAGGGAGGTTTCTAGGTGGCATGTCATGGGGGAGGCCAATGCTCCCATGTAGGATTTCTATGAAGGGTCAGCAACTTACGAATAGATGACACAAGCTTGCGAAAACCCAAATCTCTCCAAGTCGAGGATGATAAAGTGCTAGTGGAGGTTACCCTCTCCACGGTATATTGGATAACGTCTCTTACCTAAAAATGTATGGGAGGAGGAATTTGATACCCCACAAGACCATCCTAGTCAAAGGGGATCTCTCCAAGACTTGGAGGGGGAGTACTCAGGGAGAGTAAAACTCTCTCTTACTCAGAAGGTGCAGTACTAGAAAATCTAATGACATGGTTGAAGGACACATCACCCTCCAAAAGAAGAGTTGGAATGACTAGAGATTGCATCAGTATGACCACTTCTTCAACCATTGGTTGAATAGGATGCATGAAAACAATTCCAGGAGATGCACCATCCTAAAAACTAGGAGTTCGGTCAGGTGATCATTGCATCGACATGAATGCTATGTCAATCAAAGGAGAAACAGAGTGTAGGGAAACCAAAGACGACTCAGAACCCAAAGGGCCCCTAGGTGAGTACCAAGCTTCTGGTATCCCAACAGTAGCAAGGCACAAATGAGTAAGTTGATCTCCTTCAAAAATCCTACAAAGGAACTTGGGCTTACGTCTTACACATCTAGGATTCTCAATCATATGCATGCCCCCAACTTCATTCACAATGGTTGGTGACATGCTCTGAACATGATTGGAACAGGTTGGAGATGTGATTTTGGTATGACTCATGGAGACTAGAGTGGTGCCCCCAGCATGACTTGCAGTGGCTGGTTACTGGTATTCAACATGGCATGCAGAGTTTTTTGATTGATCCCCAACATGAATAGAAAAGGTTGGTGATGGGATTCCAATATGAATTGTAGTGACTAGACCAGTGGTGGCAGTGAGCTATGGCATTTGAGACCAAGGTCTCAGGGAAGGCTAGTTTTGAGACATTGCTAGCCAACAAGGGTCCTAATTTACACCTTGTCCTTGTTCGGAAAGGTAGTATCCTCTGCCTAATTGATCCATAGAGGTTTTTACAAGCATCATCATTGAAGCAGATGTTTGTGAAGAGACAAAAGAGTGCTAAGGATTAGTCGAGTGAGGATACATGTTACCCCCATGCGAAGGGGTTCTGTGAAGAGGGTATCTCGTACCATAAAACTAATTCCCTTCATATGAAATACCAGAGTACATATGGAGACTTGCCATGGGAAGAGTGTTTGTAGGAACTGGCATGGTAGGCAAAGGATACACAGATGGGGTGTAATAAGTAGAATAACCACCCATTTGAACATTGGCTCCTAAAAAAGTGTGGCTAGGATTGGATCCGTAAGAGGAGAGATTCCAACCCCCCACAGTGAGAGTTGGTTGAGGGATGTGACTCCTATCAAATGAATATGTAGATGGTGGATCCATCATGCCCCCATACCCAAAACTAGGATTCATAAAAGCAGGCAAGGGAGAGAATGGAAAGGGTGAAGGCATATTTGGAATACCAAGAGGAAAATGATTAGAGACCCAAGGCATTGACTGAGTGTCATAATTATGCATACCATTATGAAAAGAGGATGGATTCGTCCCCATGAAATGAGTCAATTTCATGGGGGAGGTAGTGGTCAATGAGGGAGCCAAAGGGACTCCATTATCCATGACAATGACAAATCAATGCGCGATATAAAATCCTAAGGTAAATTAATAATCAAAGAGCACACCAAAAATAATTAAACGACCAATATGCACACAAACAGGATAAAGTGGTTGAAAGGGGCCTCCCTCTCTAATGTAGGTATTCCTCACCCAAGAGGGGCTTGAGAATCCTCTACTAAATATTGGAGGTATCAAAATCATTTATAAGGGCCCTCGTGGGATTAATAACCAGTCAGTCAGATCCCCCCAAAGAGGTAATCCTCCATAAAGGTTGTGTGTTGTCTGACCCTTATTTGACCCAGGGTACCTACAGACTAACCTCTTCAAGTAACCTATGTGGTACCTAAGTCAAAAAACTAAGAAACCATAGTATAACCAATGCACATGAGAACAATCGTAAGTTAGGTCCACCGTGTGGGCAGGGTAACAAAGCCCGAAACCTTGAAAGAACCTTCTCTCACAGAGGTAAGAGTACTAGAAAGATCCCCATATTTGAATAGATCCCTAGAAATATATCTAATTCTAAGAAGGTATCGGGGGGATATCCCTTCAACCAACCTCACGCGACCTCATGCTTAACTCCAGTGTAAGCGGAACCTCCTGATATTACGGATTATACAATGGATTTCTTCACTCCTTTAGTTAGAAAGATATGTTGATTTAATAGCCTTGGAGAAGTTTACTCACAAAATCCTATTCCAAGGCTCTAAATCCTAAGATAGTTTGTGTACCCTAGAAAAATAAAAGCATTACCAATCAAATTTAAATTATAGCATTACTTTTAGTGGCCTTTCTTACTTAAAAAGGTGTTCTCCTGGAACTCGTGATGTTATGATCCGGATTTTATGATCATAACGAAATGAATATAGATTATTAATAGGTGCTTAATACAAAATAATAGAGATACAGTAAAACTGGTTTTCTATTCAATAAGGAAATAAGCTAAAATTGTAAAATGCAGCAAAAACAAGCTTGCTGGAATGGTAGCGGCTTATCTCTGAGAAGAGATGTGACGGTTGTGTTCATTCATAAGAAGATGATTACAATGAGGCTCTAAAGGTGTTTTTACAATAAAAAGGAATGCCAAAAACCCTATACATTCAAAACCCTTACCCTAGGAGATGAAGCGCCAAAAGTCATGTGGGGCCCATCTGGGTAAGTTAGTACATCAACTTCCCGGGGTCATAACTTTTGCATATGATATCCGTTTTAGGCATATGATAGCCCGTTGGAAAGGTATCGTCGATTATATTAATTTTGGGGGCTCAAGTATTCCTTAGGATATAATTTAGAAGATCGATCCCAAAAAACCTTCATTTAGGCTGTCAAAATGGCCCCGAAAGTTAAAACTGTTAAAAATAGTAAATTGTCAAAATTGCCAAAAAACTATTTTGAGCCAGTTGGAAAAGGTGGGTGGCCACCGATATCCACCTAGATCAATCCTCCCTCCTTAGGAAGCAATGGTATCCATTGCATTGATTTCCCCCATCAGATGAGGAAATTTCTGTTGAATTTGGCCCTGGGTGAGCCACTTGCCTTGGTGTAGGAGTTCTCTACTTTGACGACTCGATAAAGCTGGAATCCTTTGTTGTCAAGTGCCCTTGATATGTGTGTCCAAAATATGATTGATGGATTCCTATTATATGAATTTTGTTTTGATCTCTATTGGTGTCAGTTGTTTTGCTACGTTTGAGGTGTCCAATAATGGTGGGAAATAAGGGCGAAGGAGATCCATGTTGAACACTGGGTGTAGGCCAAGGAAAGGAGGAATGTTGAGCTCAAAATAATTATCCCTCATGGCCTTGGTGATGGTGTAAGGCCCATAACAGAGTGGGTGAAGCTTCCAATGGGGTCCTATAAGGCGTTGTTTCTACAAGTGCAACCAAACTTTGTCGCCCACCTAAAACTTATGTGGCACCCGATGTTGATCATGGCACTACTTGTATTTGTCATTGAACTTCTGTAGGATATCCTGAACCTATTGGCGGATGTGTTGGATCCACTTAATGAACCAAGTGGCTTTTTCAGCTTCAGTTGGAGCAGGAGATGAGTCGGTCGAGGTGACCACAAGGGGAAGTTGTTATAGAGAGATTTGCCTCACAATTGCTATCTTGCACATAGGGCCTTTCTCCATTTCCCTATGCAGACTTGTCATCCCTTTTTGATGAATCCAGAGCCAAAAGTATACATTTTTCCACATATACTCTCCCTATCAGCTATGCAAGATGTGAATACATTGGCTACTCCACTACAACCCACGTACATCGAGAGTTGTGCCAGAAAATACAAAATGAGGTCGGTTTTCCATGTCATGCTAGAAGATCTATGATCCTTGGCCTTCCACATACTGGAAACATTCCAACTCGTCCCTTCAGTTGCATTCTGAAGGCTATAAAAGAACAATTTCAAGCTATGGAAAAAAAAGGAGAAAGCATTCAACTTTGAGAGCAAAGTTACTTTGGAGATATAACTTCATATTGAGTCTGAATCCCTTTATCCCTCAAGTCTGAACATAGTGTTCAACCCCCAAGTTATTTCCTTATTGTTGAGAGAACCTCATTGACTCTCTTCTATGAGCTTTCCTTTGGTGGAGGATTGAAGTCGTGGAGGCCTAGTTGGAAGGAACTTGGTTTCTTGGTTTTGAACCGTGCCAACACGGAAGTCTATAATCTTGTCACTTCTGCTGATCAATTATTAATAGAAATACTCCTTTCCCGTCCTATTGGTATCTTGCAAATACATGATTATTATCCATAGGCATGTTTGTAATGTTTATCAATGGATTATGCTATATAATGTGCTAACCCCTTTATATCATCACTATATACTTGCTCTGCTTGTTTGTTAATAACTTATTGCAGGTATAAAGCTTTGGGTCGAAGTGCTCAATCATGGAACATCATTGAACGTTGGATCGAGGTAGGCCTCTTTCTTGTCTTGCACATTAGTTTATATAGTATATGTTGGAATTGAGTTGATTTCTACAGTAATACCTTTATGTTGTGGTTTACCCTTGGCCATAGAAGGTTTTTCCCTCATAATAGAATTGGCGACTCCACTGGAGAGAGATCTTCCTTCTAAGAGTTGAAGTACTTTTTCTTCCTGCATTTCTCTTTTTCCTTTGTGCTTCTTGTCATATTGCTACTTGTAGATTCTATTCACTCTGGGTCTAAGTTTTCAAGATTCTTTCCTTTGCCTGGCCTTGTTTTAAATCATATATGCTCATTTTCCCCAGAGAGTCACGTATACACGCTTGTTGTCTTACTGCAGGATGCGTATATATGCCTTTTTCTCTTGAACAAATGTGTATGCCACTTCCCTTTGCTTGTTTTCTTGGTTTAGTGATTGCTAGGTGAATTTTGAGGATTGTTGAGTCTTCTTAGGCCTCTATAGTTCCTGTTGAGTTTCTATAGGTTGACATGAAACCTGTTGGGAGTTGAATTTTTGGGCGTAGTCTTTCTCTTTGTTTTTCATCCTTGTTGTCCTTGAACCCTGGGTTGTTTTCTTAGCTGCTAGGTATTCTCCTTGAGTTATTTCATTTATACACAATAGAATTTATATAGCATGTTGCTTTACAATCCATGCATTTTCTCTTTAATATATTGAAAATACAAAAAAAATAGGCATTTTGCATTGGTCAACATTTTTGTCTTTGAGTCTTTATCATTAGCTTAGTTCATTTAGCGAAA
The DNA here is from genome assembly GCA_032191745.1 of Picea mariana. NCBI lineage: Eukaryota > Viridiplantae > Streptophyta > Pinopsida > Pinales > Pinaceae > Picea > Picea mariana. The sequence goes on from JASDQU011404746.1 coordinate 11,088, forward strand.
GATTGCATTTTACTTCTGAATTGCAGAGTTGAAATTGAAAATTGCACTATTTTTATTAGCATATCATTCATTGAAAAGTTAAAGATAGACTTTTCATTATATTCATATCCATTTTCTTTCAGAGTCATAACATCACGAGTTTCACTTCCATACCTTTTTGAGTAATCACAGCCAATAAAATTTATGCTTTAAACTAAAATTGATTAGTCACGATTTTAATTTTTAGGGTGCACAAACTAGTCTTGGATTTAGTGCCTTGGAATAGGATTTTGTGAGTAAACTTCTCCAAGGCAATTAAATCAACATATGTGTCTAAAATAGGGAGTTGAGAATTCCATTGTATAATTGGTAATATCAAGAGGCTCCACTCACACCGAATTTAATCACGAGGTCGTGGATACTCAACTAGCGTTAGAGATATTTCTGTGGATTTATTCGTATTTGGGGATCTTGCTAGTACCCATACCTATGTGAGAGGTGGTGCTTTCAAGGTTTCGGGCTTTGCTACCCTACCTATATGGTGATCCGGACTTACGACTACTCATCTGTGCATCGGTTATATAGTGGTTTATTAGTTTCTTGAATTAGGTATCTCATAGGTTACTTGCAGGGGTTATTTTGCTTGTACCCTGGGTCAGATAGGGGTAGAACAACACACATCCTTTATGGAGGATTACCTCTCCGAGGGGATCTGATCGACTGGTTGTTAAGCCCATGAGGGCCCTTATAACTGATTCTGTTACCTCCAAACTTTAGCGGGGAGTCTCAGGTCCCTCTTCGATTAGACATACCTTCTTTAGCGAGGGAGGCCACTCAACCACTTTAGCCCATTTGCATGCATATTGGCTGTTTGACTTTTTGGTATGTTATTTGACTACTAGTTGGCCTTAGGATATATTTTTATTTTGTAGAGTCATAAGTCGTCATGGAGTCGGACCAGATTCCTTGCCAGTCCCGTCGATTGTTACAGTTACCACCGGTTTTCGAGTTCTTGCCTTCTAAAAGGCATAGAGTTATTAGGCATGGTACAAACACATCCACATTTCAGACTTGTGGTTCCACAAGGATGAGTATGGAGTCTAGTATTCAGAACGCTGGGATTTCTTCAACTCCCATATCCACTATAATTAATGACAGCCCTTCGACCCTTGCAACCACTATAGTTGTAGGACCAGAGGCTTATACTGGTACTATGACTCGGCCTGTAGTTAATGCTTCATCTCTTGCCTTGAACCCTTTTGGGGGTTTAGGACACTTGCTGGGTTACTGTTACACATAATTTTGGTCACTCTGGTGATGTCTCTACAAGTGATGTATTCAAGCTCCCACAAGGACTTTTTGCCTGAGAAAAGTGACTGTTGTCTTCTTCCAAAAACACATTTTTAAGATGAGTTTGCAGGCTGCCTATATTACAGGGTGTGAAAATCCTTCATTATCGCAGGCAACCCACACTTAGGGTGCGAACTGTTCGTAGTCTGCTCTATAGGTAGGTTGCGAACCTGATTCAAATCTTGGAAAAGAGAAGAGGTCATGAAGGTTCCAAAAGGAAATCTTCTAGAAAACGAGTTAGCATTCGCATGGTTGGCATTCTATTGACTTCTGAGATTTGGTGGGATCATCCTCATCCATTTAACCATCTCTCCTTCTCCTATATATTTAAAGGTTTCTCATGGAAAAGGTTAAGCAAGATTGAATGAATAATTGGTGAGAGAATTGTGTGAATAACTATGTTTGGATAGAAGCTTGAGGACTCTATTTGGTCTACCAAGTTGTATTGGATCTTCTTCATGAAAATGTAGAGCAAGTGTGTGTGTTGGAACCAAGGGTCACTGAAAGGAAGCTTGTGACATCAAGGCAATCTAGTTGTATCTTCTACTTTCATTTAATATAATACAGTGACATGTCCCTTTCCCATAAAATCACTCTTGTTTTATTACATAACTCCTTGATCATGTGCATAGGTTGACATTGAATATACTTTGTTATCTTCACTTTGGTTGGTTTGTGTTGTCTTGGACTTGATTTCACAAGAGCACCAGAGCGAAGCGGGAACAACAAAGACCTAAGGAAGCGATATAAAGGTATGCCACTCCTTCCTTCTTATTAGAATATTCAATGACTACAACTTAGGGAAAGAGTCGTGCCATGTCCTGTTTTGTTCTAGATCCAGGTGGATCTATGGAGATCTTTTAGTGTCCGCACCTACCGATTTATCCGATAACAGTTACAATGTTCAGTCCATCCCTATGGCTTCTAGTCCATTTTCTTATGGTATGCCTAACTTCACGTTGTAGTTTTCAACTATCATCCCAGTTGTTGGCCCTAACACTAGCTTTGGACTTGGGGGAACTACACCTCCTTACACTCCTTTCCCATTTGGTGGTTCTCATATTCCCCAAGAGAATCCTAACATAGGAAGTTTCCCTTTTCATAACCCTGGATCCAATCCTTCTACAGCTGGATGGAACAACCCAGCTAGCGGACAAGTTCTGCCCTATATCCCTATCTCCTCGGTGTCGATTCTGACCAATATTTTTGACATGACGAATCCACTTCTGACGCAGTAGAGACGCGACATCCACCACCTCACACTCCCTTCTCACAGGATCATTCTCATTCAATCATGAGCCGAAGAGGCTCTTTTGATTCCCTGCTGGAATCTCTGATGAAAACCTGATCCACAAGTCCTTAATTCTCCCTCACGACCTTCTGCATTTAACCGTAATATTCCCTGACTCAATTTTGGGTTTTGGGGTTTCGTGATCCCCATCGTCAAGAGTTCCTGCCCTCTTGAACTCACGAACTTTGATTCACCGATATGCCCCCTTCTGGCCTTAGCCCCTCCTAGCTATGCCCTAGTCCATATGACCGCTTCTCATAAGACCGCAACCTTATGTCTTTCAGGATTCGGGGTTTCACGACTCTTGATGTCACGAACCTTTGTCCTCACAATCTCTCGATCACTGATGAGTAATTTCACCGATGTGCCTTTTATGCGTTAGCCCTCCTAGCTAATCTCTTGGTCCATATGACCACTATCTCACAAGACCACAGCCTTGTCTCTCTATCGGGGTTTCAGACTTTCTTATGTCAAGATGCAATTGCCCTCAGGACTGTCAATCTCTCGAATCCTGATTCTCCTATATGTTGAAAGCTAGCCCCTCGATGGCGCTTTCCTCCTTGTCACGATTTCAGACTTCGCGACTCTGAAATGCAAGGACTTCTTGTCCACGGGATCCCCGATATCTCGACTCGCGATATGACGTTAGCTGGCCCCCACACAACGGAGCTCTCCTATCGGTACCTTTCCTAAAGGCCTCGATCATTTCCACGCGTCCCCTCAGATGCACTGCTATGATCGCCTCTCTTGATTTTGCGGTTCGAAATGTCTCAGACGCCTCATCCTCAGGACTTGTGAAATGCCGATCTCCGATATTTCGATTTGAATTTTCTATCGGGACTTCTCCCGATCATCTGGATATCCACCGCGTGTTCCCAATAGACGGACGACCCTGATCCAACCTCGTGATTTCATAGTTTTCAATGCTCTGATGACAAAAACTCTCTGTCAACTCAAAACCCCGGTAGCCGATATACCGATGGGTCACTCGATCTCTGCCACGTGTCTCAACTGATGGACGGCTTAGATAAAATCTCAGGACAGTCTCTATGGAATTTCCCGATCTCCTGTCCTCGTAACATCTGATATCGTGAACGCCGATATCCCAATGCCTGTCGAGACTTTCTCCTCTCCTTTCGAGGGCTTAAACCTCATGCAGTTTCTGGCCGATCCAGCGGTTGACGGGTAACTATGTGAACATCCGACGGTCCACAATTTCCCCTGTGCGCTTCTCCTGACGCTCTCCTAGACGTAGAAACCAACAGTCTAGATCTTCTTCTCCAATCGATATGAAAATGATTGTGCTCCCTCCTGATATTCTGCACTTCTTCCCAGCCTTGGAAGAATTCCAAGTCCTCAAAGGCCTCGACCTTTATCGGTTTCCTCTCTGCGAGCTCCTATACCTGAGTTCTCACCTGCGTGCTCTTTGACACAATTCCTTCTGAGCTTCTCTTCAAATCTTTGAAGAATTGACCTCTACCTCCTGTAGAGTCTTCGTGCATACACCACATTATCTCTTCTGAGCTTCTCAAATTCTCAGACCCCTAAGGGATTTTATATTCAACTTCATTCTCCCACATATGGAGAATACTTGGATGCCCTCCTGGCTATCCCTCTGCTCAAGGAACCTCTTGCTGAGTCTGCAGGGTGTTCAGTAACCCTGTGAAGATCCCTCAGTGGATTCTTCTTTCTGTGTCTGTCTGCACACTTACTCGATGCCCACCTGGCAGAGTATCCTCTCCTTTCACTCGCTCAATGCCCACCTGGCAGAGCACTCAGAATCCTCAGTGATTTTGTTTCTTCTTTCTGAACTCACAACAGAGTTCCTCCAAATGCACCACTATGCATATGCTCAGTGCCCACCTGGCAGAGCCTTACAGAATCCACAGTAGAATTATGTCTACAACTGTGTCTTCTCCCACATAGCCTTGCCTCCAAGGTGTTCAACAACCTTGAGGTATTCCTCTTGAGTTGTTGATTCCAGTTCTTGTGCCACAACACGTCTTCGTCTGAACCCGCAGAATTCAGAAGTGCTTCAGTGCACCAGTATTCAGAGACCGCAGTACTCTGTCATGCCCTCCTGGCATGAAACCTTAAAGACCTTCATCTGAAATCCAACCAACTCCTGCAAATTCACAACTACAACAAACATCTACAACATACATAAAGAACAATCATAGACATCCACATAACAAAGAAATACATGCAAGAAAAACTGCTTCTGTTTATATTAAAATGGAAAATGCCTGTTTATACAAGGGTGTTCCTAAGCACGACCTATAACAAGGTCTCATCTCTTCTCTTCTGCTCTCTCGCAGATCCTCTTCAACTACAACTCAACTCCAACTCCAACTACTACCAAAATGAGATATGAAAATCTCTTTTACCCGAGGGGGATTTTCGAGCTCTTCCCTCCAACCTACCTACCCTATTCAATTACATTGAATGGGCTATCTAGTCCACATCTGGATCTAGATCTCAGCCATACAAACATTAAATGTCGATCTTATCTACAGCCTGCACAAAGGCACGGCTTCCCAGCTCAACAGATTAAACATTAAATTACATTCAATACATATTTCAAATGAGGACTACACCTCTCTCTTCAGCTTTGAATGCACACACTCGACATGGCTGGCTGACGTGGAGAGATGCTCCTGCATCATACTCCTCAGCTGCAAAATTCATGAGCTCCTTCTCATGAGCTTCCCATCTCAACTGTGGGAATCCTCCTGGATCCCAAATCATCCTCTGGAGCTGTTTATCCAATCCATTCTGCTGCTGCTTCTGCGCTGCTGCTACTGCTGTTGTTTTTCTTCTACCTAGCCTCTCCTCGCTGGCAGTCTCTTCTGACCTCGACATCAGCCTTCTAATCTCTTCTATCACTTCGTCCAGCTGCTCCAGTGGCTGGCTCTGTTTTTGCAGTCTCCCCAGCTGCAAATTTTTTTGGCACATGGGAAGATCATCATGATCTCCCATGCCTCCTTCTTCAGTTTACAACTTCACCTGTTGGATGTGCACGCTCTGCACTTTCACCCTCTCTTCCAGGGTTTCAATTTTTTCCCACAGATCAGCAAAAAAAATGTTGTCTGCCCCTTCTTCTTCTGCTGCAAACTCCCATGTTGCAGTCTTTTCAATCCCCTGGCTGAAAATACTGAGCCATTCCTCAGAATGCTCATCATCCTCTTCTGCTTCTTCTGCTGTCAGCTTAAGTGCTACAAATTCCTCATATTCCTGGCTGAATGCATTGAGACACTCCTCAGAATGCTCATCTTCCTCTCTGTCTTGGGAAGCCTCAGATATCTACTCCAATTCCTCTTTGACAGTCTCATCCGACTATTCATCTGCTGTTGCTGCACCTGCAACACAGATTTCTGCCTCCTCCTGGGCAAGTGGTAGGAATACTCCAATTCCCCCAATCATCAGAATATTATCCTAATATTCCTCCTCGGTCAGCTGTACCTGTTGATCCAAACTCATCTCTGAATTTATGAGACCCTCAGACAGTCCCATCTGTTCATCCCTGCCCACCTGGCAATATGGGATGCTCCCACTGCTCTCCTGGTAGATTATGAGATCAACTGATCCCATCTTCATCAACACTCCTTACTGAATTGAACTCACCTCTGAGTCCATGAGACCTTCAGATAGTCTCGAATTCTCATCTCTGCCCACCTGGCAATCTGAGATGCTTCCGCTGCCCTTCTGGCAGTCTTCGAGATCCCGTAGCGACCTCATTTCATTGCCCAGCTGGCAATGTGAAATTCCCTGGTTGTCCTCATGACAGTCTCTAAGATCCTACAGTGATCTCATGTCTTTTCTCACCTGGAAAACTAGAATTTCCTCTCTGCCCTCCTAGCAGTTCTTGAGATCCTTAGCTGATCCCAATTCATTCTCTTCATCGAGAATTTTCCCAATTTCTGGTTCGCATACCTGAACCATCTTCTTATCCTACCTCATCTGCAGTTTGAGCTTTTCTATTTCCTCCTTTAATTTAGCGAGCTCTCTATCCATCTCTGCAAGCTTTTCTACCTTGCTCTTCTTCCTAGCATGCCTATGGCCTTCAATAGTCATGGCGATGTCCCTGTCTTCTCTCCTAGCAAACCTGTTGCTGTCACTCCGCACCAAGTGTGTTACCAGCTTCATCCTACAGTCTCTCTGACTGCTTTCTTGATTGCTGCCTACTTGCAAACAATCCTTACAGAGTCTTCAGTACTCTGTCTTCCTTCTTGCTTCACCTGAAATATACAGATGAAATCAAGCTCTAATACCATTTGACATAGTAGAGATGTGACCTCCACCACCTCACGCTCCTTTCTCACAGGATTGTTCTCATTCAATCATGAGCCAAAGCGGCTCTTTTGATTCCCTGCTAGAATCTCTGATGAAAACCCGATCCACAGGTCCTTAATTCTCCCTCACGGCCTTTTGCATTTAACCGTGATCTTCCCCGACTCAATTTCAGGTTTTGGGGTTTCCTGATCCCCGTCGTCAAGAGTTCCTTCCCTCTTGAACTCACGAACTCCGATTCACCGATGTGCCCCCTTCCTGCCTTAGCCCCTCCTGGGTATGCCCTAGTCCATATGAACGCTTCTCATAAGACCACAGCCTTATGTCTTTCAGGATTCGGGGTTTCATGACTCTTGATGTCATGAACCTTTGTCCTCGCAATCTCCTGATCACCGATGAGTAATTTCATCGATGCACCTTTTATGAATTATCCCTCCTAGCTAAGCTCTTGGTCCATATGACCACTATCTCACAAGACCACAGCCTTGTCTCTATATCGGGGTTTCGTACTTTCTTATGTCAAGATGCAATTTCCCTCGGGACTGTCGATCTCTCGAATCCTGATTCTTCGATATGCTGACAACTGGCCCCTTGATGGCGCTTTCCTCCTTGTTGCGATTTTGGACTTCGCGATTCTAAAATGAAAGGACTTCTTGTCCATGGGATCCCGACTTGCGATATGACGTCAGCTGGTCCCCACACAACGGAGCTCTCCTATCGGTACCTTTCCTAAAGGCCTCAATCAATGCCACACGTCCCCTCAGATGGACGACTCTGATCACCTCTCACGATTTTGCAGTTCCAAATGTCCCAGACACCTCGTCCTCAGGACTCGTGAAATGCCGTTCTCTGATATTCCGATTTGAATTTTCTATCGGGACTTCTCCCGATCATCTGGATCTCTGCCATGTGTTTCCAATAGATGGACGGACTTGATCCAACCTCATGATTTCAGAGTTTTCAATGCTCCGATGACAGAAACTCTCTGTCAACTCAAAACCCCAATAGCCGATATACCGATGGGTCGCTCGATCTCTGCCACGTGTCTCAACTGATGGACGACTCAGATCAAATATCGGGACTTTCTCTATGGAATTTCCCGATATCCTGCCCTCGTAACTCCCGATATCATGAACGCCGATATCCCGATGCATGTCGGGACTTTCTCCTCTTCTTTCAAGGGCTTAAACCTCGTGCAGTTTCTGGTCGATCCAGCGGCTGACGGGTAACTATGTGAACATCTGACGGTCCACAATTTCCCCTTCTGTGCACTTCTCCTGATGCTCTCGTGGACGTAGAAACCAACAGTCTAGATCTTCTTCTCCAGCCGATCTGACGATGACTATGCTCCCTCCTGAGCTTCTGCACTTCTTCCTAGCCTTGGAAGAATTCCAATTCCTCAAAGGCCTCGACCTTTGTCTATTTCCTCTCTGCGAGCTCCTATACCTGATTTCTCACCTGCGTTCTCTTTGACGTTATTCCTTCTGAGCTTCTCTTCAAATCTTTGATGATTTGACCTCTACCTCAAATCAAAACCCCCTGTCACAAGACAGTGACCGTGTTTGTATCAATATGGTTGACGCAAAAATCAATGTAGCCATCCATTCTCGAGCTAGTACCGGCCTAGAAGCTCCTCCTCCCCCTCTGGAGACAAACTTATAGATTGAGAAACCAGAGCCACTGCCTCGTATTCCTAAAAGAGTACTTAAGCACTCTACGCACAATCCTAATGCTAGATCCACCCATAACTACTCCATTGTAGGATCTGGGGAAAACACCTTGTGCGATGTCGGCTTTGGAGGTACTCCAAACTTGTCCATCACAGACGAATGCCTTGCTCTCTGCCTTAAGAGCTTTAGAACCTAGTCGCTCGAAACTCATCAAGTTTGATGTCACGGATGTGAAGCCTCGCTTACCCTACCATGTTGCTTTCCAAATCCACGTGGAGTATTCCAAGTATAGTATCAAACAAGCAGTCGTTGATGAAGGTACTTCCACCTGCATGATGTCCCTGGTCTGTTGGAAAGCTCTCGGTTCTCCGACCCTTTCCAAGTTGTCGAACATGTTGATTGCATTTGATGTTCATTCCTTTCGCCCTCATGGTATTCTCCCCGCCTTTTCAGTCTAGTTAGGTGGGAAGACCGTAGAGGTGGAAGTAGAGGTAGTTGATGCACCTCTCGATTATAATATTTTACTAGGTCGCAATTGGACCTATGCTATGTTTGTTTTTGTATCGTCTGTTTTCCGTATACTTTGTTTTCCTCATCAAGGTGAAATCATGACTATCGAACAATTATCCTTTGCGTACTCTAGTCCTAATGCATATGTTGGACTATCAATCCCTGTGATCAAAAATTTTGAACCAACAACTGAGAATATCGATGTCAGAATGTATTCTTCCCTCATGGGTACCTTTGACTTCTCGACACAGATTCACCACATTTACGCCATGTCTAGTAGGCCTGCTTCAACCGGGAGGTCCACACCTTTCCGCACTTCCTATTTTAGTGATCCATGGACCCTACCTTCTCCGACTTCATCGGGTGAAGGATAGTTTCACGCTGGCATGGATACACTACTATCGGTAGTGGATATTGTGTATCAAATTATTCTAGACTCTTCTACCGATCCCGATCATGTTACCCCGCTGACGGACGAGGAGGATCCTATTCTTAGGCCTATATGGGCCACCTCATCGTCATGCTTGCATGACTGTTTAGATAAGATTTTTCCTTTGGATGAAGCCATCCTAGAAGCCATGAATGGTTCCGAGAGACCTTGGGATGATATACATCATCGAACTTATTTTATCCCAAGTCTCAAAAGAATCGAACAAGAAGATTTTCGGTCTACCTTGAGTGAGATAGTTAGTCACGCCATAGTTCCACTTGATATGCACGACATTTATGCTGAAGGAAATATGGAAAGTATTTCTCATACCGCCTCGATTGATATCTCTCATACCCTTGGAAAGATTGAGAGCATAAATATAAGTGCAAATTGTTTGCTAGAAGAAATTCTGATCTACACCAAACTCTTCAAAGAGTTTCAAGATGTATTCACTTGTTCATACGAAGAGATGCTAGGGATTGACCCCCATATTGTTGAACATGAGATTAGGAATTATCCGGATGCTAAATCCATTCGACAACGTCTTAGAGCTTCAAATCCTAGGAAGGCCCTTGCTATTAAGGCAGAGGTAGAGAAGCTACTTAATGTTGGCTTCATCTACCCGGTTCCCCTGACCGAATGGGTATCCAACCTTGTTCCCGTGAATAAAAAGTAAGGAACCATCCATGTGTGTATGGACTTTCACGACCTAAACAAGGTCTATCCTAAAGATACCTTCCCCATGCCTTTCATTGATCAGATTCTCGATGAGTGTGCAGGAAGCCAAATATTTTCTTTTATGGATGGATTTTTGGGATATAACCAAATCTAGATCAAACCTGAGGACCAACACAAGACATAATTTATATGTCCTTGGGGTACTTTTGCATACCAAAAAATGCCTTTCTGCCTTAAAAACGCAGGAGAAACCTTCCAACGTGCCATGACTTTCACTTTTCATGATCTCAAGCACATAGTCGAAGCCTACCTTGATGATCTTGTTTCTCACTCTCGCAAGAGAGTGGATCATGTTATACACCTTATGCTAGTTTTTGAAAGATGCCATTACTATAGAATCCGGTTAAACCCTCATAAATGCATCTTCTACGTTAAGTCTTGTCATCTCTTAGGATTTTTAGTTTCCAAGACTATGATCATGGTAGATCCTCTTAAGGTTGAGGCAATACTTCAGTTACCTCTCCCATGCACAATTAGACAACTTCAAGGTTTATAGGGGAAAGCTTAATTTCTACGTCGTTTCATAGTGAACTATGCCAATATCACTAAGCGTTTCATGGACCTCTTGAAGAAAGACACTTTTTTATCTGGGATGAGCGAGCCTAAGAGTCTTTTGATGCTTTGAAGAAAGCCTTGGTATCGACCCCTCTGCTGAAATCCCCTAATAACAATAGAGATTACTTGTTGTATATTGTCGCGTTTGCTGAGACGATTGGTATGGTTCTAGTTCAAGAGGATGATGAGCTCCATGAGCACATCATCTACTATCTTATTTGAAATCTAGTTGGTCCTGAGCTTAATTACTCTCATGTTGAAAAGCTAGCTTTGGTTTTCGTTCATGCAGTCCAACGTTTACGTCGCTATATATTTCTTTGCGAAACTACTGTGGTTGATAATGTCAATCTGTTTCAATACGTCCTCACCAGGCATATCATAGGTGGGAAATATAATAAATGGATTGTCATCCTACAAGAATTTTATCTCGACTTTGCTTCTGCCAAGTCCAAGAAATCACTAGTTTTTACGGAGTTGATATCTGATTTTCCATGATTAGACAAGGATGTTATCCATGTCAATTCATTTGCAAACGAACACATTTTCCTTGTCTCGTCGTCTGACCCCTAGTATGGAGACATTATTTTATATCTTCAAACCTTGAAGTTCGCTCATCATCTCTCGTGAGATGATCAATGACATGTTAGATATCAACCCAAAAAGTATACCATCGTTGACAACAATTTATATCATTGAGGAATAGATAATATCTTTCATCGTTTCTTAACTCACGAGGACATTAAGTCCATCCTAAACAATTGCCACAAAGGGGCTTGTGGTGGTCACCTATCCAGGCTTGCGATAGCCCAAAAAATCCTGCGAGCATGTTATTTTTGGCCCACTATCTTTAAATATTGTATCGAAGTGGTTAAGAAGTGTTAGCCATACCAAGTGTTCACTCGACAAATGCGCTCGCATCCAACCCCTCTTCACCCAGTCATTACCTTCGGCCCCTTCACCAAGTGGGGGGTATATTTCGTCGATTGCAACCCAACTTCGGTTGGGGGGAACCAACATATTATCATGGCCATGAACTGCTTCACTAAGTGGTTCGATGCCATGCCTACTGTAAAATCCAATGGGAAGAATACAATCTTCTTATTTTTCAACCAAATTATCGCTCGGTTCAGTATCCCAAGTGAGATTGTCACTGATCATGGAAGTCACTTTCAAAATGAGCTGTGGTAGAACTAGCATCTAAGCTGGGGTTTAGACATGGTCATTCATCCCCTTATTACCCCGAGGAAATTGGACAAGTAGAAGCTGTCAGCAAGTCTCTCAAGACCATCTTGCAAAAAACTGTCATTCAGAGTAACTCCAATTGGCACATCATGCTATATCCCGCGCTTTAGGCATATCGAACCTTGGTTAAGACTGCCACCGATTTTTCCCCTTTTCATTTAGTGCATGGTGTGTGTTAGCACTCTGTAATTTTGCCCAAGGATGAAAGGCAAACACAGAGGCAACATCAGAACCGCTTCGAGTCTTGGATATAGCCCTCCAAGACCCAGAGAGGGATCTCTCTGTATGATGTAGCTTTGTTTGAAGAAATGTTAGGCTAGTTATGAAGAACAAGGGTTTGTTGTAAAGGGTTTATAAATTGGTTGAAGATAGTTCACTCATCCATTGGGCTATGGGGTCTGAAATTAATGAAATTTGAGATACAACCAGAAATCTGAAGAAATCCTTCACAAGGAAAGATAACACGCTCACTGGATCTTCAATAATTAAAGTGATGATCAGAAGAAAAGATAAGGGAAACAACTCCAACTAACAAGCACTTAAGAATCTCTTAGCTGAAGATATTTAGAAGATGAACATTCAAATCTGTAGAATCGGAAGCAGGGTATCAGGGATAAATCCTACAACATAACGCTATTCGTACAGATTAGATTCGGAAAACAAAGTGGTTACAGAGCGAGAAAACATTCAACAGAGAATATCACATCACCAGTAAACATGCACAGGAATCCTGTGAAGAGCCTCTTTCATTAATGGAAGGTCTGTTCAAAAATGTTACAGCTCCGTTGCCTCCAGGGCGTGAAGATCCAACCCAATTACATTAAAATCATAGCAATAAATAGTATAGCTCTCCTCCTCAAGTTCCGAGAGTCGGTTCAACCGTCTCCGCCGAAAATAGCCTCCATTCCCACCAAATTCGGAGTTTGTTGCTATAAAAAATGGACCGTTTCACTGCGAAACAGGGGTCCGTTCAGACGTGATTTTATCCTCAATGACGACACCTGGGAGAAAACGGAAGGAGGTTATTGTAGATGGGCATGTGCTGGACAAAAACCTCCTTCGGTTTCGCAAAATTCATCTCCAGCTGGCCGTGGCAGCTCCTGCAAAATCGGGACTGAAACGGAAAATGGCAAATCTGGAAAAATAGGCCTCGAAGATGCCTTCGACTTGCTCTGCTCATAACTCCGTTGCAAAAACCGAAAAAAGGGTTTTGTTCCTTATTCTGTGCTGACCAAAAACCTCTCTCATATTTTAAAAATTCGTCTCCATTTGCTCAGGATCTCCGTCGGAAGAAGACAAGGTAAAATGGGCAAAAGATGGTAAACTTGGGCAAAATGGTTTTTTGGCGGGAAAAAATTCCGGACCCCCCCCCTCTCGTTAAATTTCGGCCACCCAGGGGGGTCCGGAATTGGACCTGGGTCGTTAATCTTGGGGCTTAAATCTGAAGCGTTCAAAATTGCATGAGTTATAATTAAAATTCCGGACCCCCCCTTTTCGTTAAATTTCGGACTCACGGGGGGGTCCGGAATTAAACGTGGTACGTTGATTAAACTTTGGGTTATGTGGATGGGGGGCGCATATGGAAAGGTGCGTGGGTTTACCATAGTGGATGGTGATGTCATGGCATGTGGGCGGGAGTGTGGAGAGGATCGTGGATGGTGACGTGGGGGATGGGGGAAATGGGGAGTGAGGTGAGGGGATGTGAGGGAGTGTGAGGGTACGTAGGGGTAGTGGATAGGGTTAGGACTTAGGTTTGTGTGTTTTTAAAATTTTAAAATTTTATTTTATTATTTTATTATATTTTCTTTTTTGTTTTTATTATATTATGAGTCACGTTGGTTTATGAACTTTGTTTTATGTGTTATTTTATTTATTA
>JASDQU011404746.1:26336-42762 GCA_032191745.1 Picea mariana
AACACAGAGGCAACATCAGAACCGCTTCGAGTCTTGGATCTAGCCCTCCAAGAACCAGAGAGGGATCTCTCTGTATGATGTAGCTTTGTTTGAAGAAATGTTAGGCTAGTTATAAAGAACAAGGGTTTGTTGTAAAGGGTTTATAAATTGGTTGAAGATAGTTCACTCATCCATTGGGCTATGGGGTCTGAAATTAATGAAATTTGAGATACAACCAGAAATCTGAAGAAATCCTTCACAAGGCAAGATAACATGCTCACTGGATCTTCAATAATTAAAGTGATGATCAGAAGAAAAGATAAGGGAAACAACTCCAACTAACAAGCACTTAAGAATCTCTTAGCTGAAGATATTTAGAAGATGAACATTCAAATCTGTAGAATCGGAAGCAGGGTATCAGGGATAAATCCTACAACATAACGCTATTCGTACAGATTAGATTCGGAAAACAAAGTGGTTACAGAGCGAGAAAACATTCAGCAGAGAATATCACATCACCAGTAAACATGCACAGGAATCCTGTGAAGAGCCTCTTTCATTAATGGAAGGTCTGTTCAAAAATGTTACAGCTCTGTTGCCTCCAGGGCGTGAAGATCCAACCCAATTACATTAAAATCATAGCAATAAATAGTATAGCTCTCCTCCTCAAGTTCCGAGAGTCGGTTCAACCGTCTCTGCCGAAAATAGCCTCCATTCCCACCAAATTCGGAGTTTGTTGCCATAAAAAATGGACCGTTTCACTGCGAAACAGGGGTCCGTTCAGACGTGATTTTATCCTCAATGACGACACCTGGGAGAAAACTTAAGGAGGTTATTGTAGATGGGCATGTGCTGGACAAAAACCTCCTTCGGTTTCGCAAAATTCATCTCCAGCTGGCCGTGGCAGCTCCTGCAAAATCGGGACTGAAACGGAAAATGGCAAATCTGGAAAAATAGGCCTCGAAGATGCCTTCGACTTGCTCTGCTCGTAACTTCGTTGCAAAAACCGAAAAAAGGGTTTTGTTCCTTATTCTGTGCTGACCAAAAACCTCTCTCAGATTTTAAAAATTCGTCTCCGTTTTCTCAGGATCTCCGTCGGAAGAAGACAAGGTAAAATGGGCAAAAGATGGTAAACTTGGGCAAAATGGTTTTTTGGCGGGAAAAAATTCCGGACCCCCCCCCTCTCGTTAAATTTCGGCCGCCCAGGGGGGTCCGGAATTGGACCTGGGTCGTTAATCTCGGGGCTTAAATCTGAAGCGTTCAAAATTGCATGAGTTATAATTAAAATTCCGGACCCCCCTTTTCGTTAAATTTCGGACTCACGGGGGGGTCCGGAATTAAACGTGGTACGTTGATTAAACTTTGGGTTATGTGGATGGGGGGCGCATATGGAAAGGTGCGTGGGTTTACCATAGTGTATGGTGATGTCATGGCATGTGGGCGGGAGTGTGGAGAGGATCGTGGATGGTGACGTGGGGGATGGGGGAAATGGGGAGTGAGGTGAGGGGACGTGAGGGAGTGTGAGGGTACGTAGGGGTAGTGGATAGGGTTAGGACTTAGGTTTGTGTGTTTTTAAAATTTTAAAATTTTATTTTATTATTTTATTATATTTTCTTTTTTGTTTTTATTATATTATGAGTCACGTTGGTTTATGAACTTTGTTTTATGTGTTATTTTATTTATTACTTATTATAATATTTTTTATATTTTAACTTATTTTTTTTTTTTGTTTTTTAAATGTTTTTCCATATTTTGTATATTATTTAATTTTTTGTTTGTTTTTTATTACTTTTTGTTATATTATATTTTAATTAACCTAGCCTAGTTTACTAACTAATCACTAACCTAGATTACTAACTTAATTAATAATTAATTAATTAAAAATTAATTAATGATTAATTAATTATTAAATAGTCATTATTAATCATTTAATCTTAGACTAACTTTATTGCTTTATCCTAAGTCCATTTGTGCAGGGATGGAAGGCGGAAAAATGGAGGCTGACAAAGGACAAGGGGGTGAGGACGCAGCGGATGAAGGATGCAGAAGGTGATGGAGGATTGAGTGGAAAGAATGAAGGGAGGAAAGCAGAATCACCTGAGCTATACTTCATCACCCGGAGAGATGCCAAAATAACAGTCGAAGTATCGATTCGCCTATAATTATAGGACCCTAACAGTGTGGACTCAATCCTTCCTATTGAATGCAAAATCCCTTCTCTCAAGTTTGAAGGTGAGCTCCTACTTGACACTTCATATTTAGAGCGATGCCTTGTGCACCTAGAAATTCTTGACGAGCAACGTTGGGATGCCTTTACAGCTATTGAGGAAAACAAGACACGTGTTAAGGTTCAATATGATAAGTCTGTATGTCCCTGGTTGTATGCTAAGGGTGACTTGGTCCTCTTGTATGATCAAGCCAAGGAACTGCTAGGGGCAGGAAAGTTCAAACCCATGTGGCATGGTCCTTACATAGTGCGATGGGTCCTAGAAAAAGGAGCCTATAAGTTGGAAGATTATGAAGGGAATAAGTTGGCCGAGCCCAGAAATGGGCTCTACTTGAAAATGTACTACGCTTGAGCCCCAGGCTTGGGTGGAACTCTTTGTATACTAATCTAAATTTAGTGTATATACATCTCTTTTTATTTTTATTTTTTCTTTAGCTTTATTATCACGTTTTCCCTTTGTTGGCAGATGTCAACGGAGTCTTCAATCTACCTAGGATTCGCAGATGGTTCCATTCATCATAAACAGAACTTGTCTTCCTCTGCTTGGGTAGTTTACTAACCTGAAGGTTTGATGGTATCTTCAGGTGGCACATGCCTAGGGCCATCCACGAATAATGTGGCAGAATATAACGTCGTCATAGAAATTTTGAGCGATACTATCTCGCATGGTATTCTCTCTTTAGAAGTTCATCTAGATTCCCAGTTAGTAGTATGTCATTTGAATTGTCATTACCACATGCGTGATCCTACTTTACTCCGTCGATTCCTATGGGTACGTATTTTAGAATGACAATTTGATTTGATTACATATTATCACATTCCTAGGAGTTCTAATAATGTATCTGATGCCTATGCCAATTATGTTTTATATTGGCATTTGTCACATTAATAAATAAAAGAAAACCATTAAATCACTGTACACATTGTAAGTTATAAGTAAAGCCGAAGATCCCTTTTTATATATTTCAAAAATATGGTGTTTATATTACAAAAATTGGGGCTAAAACCCTCAAAATACATATATAGTCGATATACATATCCCAATACATCTATGCCTATGGCACTGGATGTGCCTCATGATAGAAATCCATGGGGTTTGTGAGATGTCGAAAGAGTTGTACCCATGCTCTAGGTACACCAACCACCTATCGTTGCATGGCTTCAGGTAGATCCTCCACCTGAACCATAGGAATCCTCTGTGTCAAATGATATAGGTTACCCCTCACATTCTGTAGGACCCTCTCCACTTCTCCTCCCACTGCCTCATCTCCCCAGTTCCTCCATCTATGTCGCAGGAATCCCTCTGGCCATCATGGACCCACGTCTACAATTGCACATGTATCTAGTTAATATTCAAACACCATTCAAAAATACTTTTGTTCCTTAAATAGAAAAATACAATAAATGAAATATGTAATTTTTTTTTACCTATGGCACCATAAGTGACCCCTGGTGGAAGAGGCATATCTAGGTCTCCTCTAAAATCGATCCCCGCATAGGGATATTCATCCAGAGCAACGATTTGTCTCCGCCACTAGAATAAAAAATCATCATTGTAGGGTGTCAAAACCCTACCTCCCCCCTGTCATTTCATGACTTCGATCCACCGTGCCATAGCTAGATCATGTGGTCCCCTAGGAAGGGTCTCCACTCTAGGTCCCAGACCTAGAACCCACTCAAAAATGAAGCTGCAAAGAACAGAGGCAAACCCAAAGTTTCACTTCCCCCCTGTTTGCACTCTGTCAACTGACCTTTCATATTGGTCAGCAGAGAGGTACACCAATCATAGACAGTGGGTCTCACACACTCCACTGCATAAAACATAAGAGGTCTTGATGCTTGATGCAATGAGTCCGAACCTATAATCCTGGTAAGCACGAGCACAATGATCTTCAAACTGAGGTCACTGATTGCCTGGATGGGGATTTGACTTCACACCATGGGAGTCCCTTCTACATAGTGGGCTTCGATATACTCCTCGACCTTCATCCCACTCCCTACTCTGCGTGACTTGACGTCCACAACCTCTCCTCGATGTGATAGACCAGTTAAGAAGTGGATGTCCTCTACTTCGATCCTTAATGGTTTTCCATCAAGGATAAAGCTCTCGCTATCAGGATCCCAATAACCCACCAACATTTCCAACAACCTCACTTGGGCCCTCATTCCTTTGAGAGCCCAAAAAGTGTACAAGCTACATTATTTTAAAGTTGCTTGAGCCACTAGATCTTGATCCACAACTGCATCTACCTCCTCATGCTCTTTCTCTCTCCATTCCAAGACCATCTTGCAAGAAACAAATCGATTTTTGAGTTAAGAACCCCTCTTTTTTTCCAATTGTGTACATATACATGGCTTACTTTCCCATAGCCATGTGTAGGGATCAATACACACTCCCTATGGTTAACACAGGGGCATATACCTATTCATACACAGGACTTACACAAGGAAACCCGCGTATACTGCAAATCCTAGTTTGCACCCTAAAAAATTAAAAAATGGGAACCTAATTCAAAATTATAATCCATTGAATTTGAAGAGGATGAGATGAAGAGTTACTTGATCTAGATGGTGTGTGATTCCATTGTCCGATGCTCCCACAATCGTTGTTTGAATCCTGGAGGTATTTTTGGTCCAAATTGCACTATTTGGGTAAAAATAAAAATGATATAGTCATTTTTTATTTTATTACTATTTATAAGTTATTTTTACCCACTTTATATAGTTTCATACCATTTTTTAACCTAATGGACTAATTCAAGAATGGTTTTAAGCTGGTTTTGTAGATTTGACTCAGTTTTCTTGTGGATTTCAACGTCATGGTTGCTCGTTCGTCTCCTCATGCGGGTATTTTCATAACCTAGCATATAGGATAGGTATTTATTCCATCGTGCATTTCACATTATCCTCCGAATACCACTTTTTACGCCTTAGGTACGAACCCATTTATTGTGACGTATAACCCTCCATCTACTATAAGTAACGTCATTAATAAATGGTAGAGACTTACCAAGCATGGGTACCCTAGTTAGATCCTCTTTATCATTTGGTGCCCATGATGAGTTTTTTCCTTAGGACCGGTATTCCATTATAATCCGATACATCACTTTATGATGAACCTCATTTCTCATTCATACACATGTGGCCTCATTTCCCGTGGACTCCCAAAAATGAGTCTTAATTAAGCTCTTTTCCGACTCATCTAAAAAGCTAAAAATATTGTTGAATGATTTGTCTCTTTCACATTCGTTAAAGTTGGATTTGAAAGGTCATGAGTCTTAGTTAAGCTCTTTTCTGACTCGTTATCAAAAATAGAAAAGATCACCGAGTGAACTTGTCTTTTTCACACTCATAAATTGGATTTGAAAAGATGTCTATTTGGCACAAGTTTACCCCTTTTTCACACCAAATAGACTAAAAGACATAAAAAATGATATTTTTTGGCGTTAAGTTGTGATTGCATCTCATGCCCCCGCTTGTAGTATTGAGCCTTTAGCCGGTTCTCGCTTTGCATTATAAACCGTTTCCTAAGATGTTTTTGCATCCTCAACCAAGCAGAGCCTTGTTTATATCCTTCACAATTTGACACCCTATACCTTGGAGGGAACATCACCCCGAGTGTCCATCTCCTGCATGCACTCCCCTGCATTGAGCATAGGTATGTTCCACTGCTGGAACTAGTTTTTCTTACTTGCGACACTCGTTCCCTCCTCTGTATCATAGCATTCATTTTTTATGAAAAAAAAAAAAAAGATGGGCAAGAAGGGAGTACTATATTGTAATTGGCAGTAGTCATGTCGCCTTTGAACAGAGCACAAAGTTATCGAGTCCTTGCGTGATCATAATTTTGGGTTTAGCATGGCATTAGGAAGTTGATCTAGTTAAAGAGTTTTCTCTACCGATTGGTTACTCTTCCAGTCCTTATAGAGAACATTATTGATGCCTCCTGCATCTAATAGTCACATCATTGAGTCCATGCTACCAGATTCCACCATGTCTCATGCTCTTTTTCAAAGGAATTCTATCAACCTGTGTCAGCCAATCCTTAGAAATCTTGACTTTGCATGTCGGCCATACCCTCAGCTTCTCTCAGAATCACATGATACTATGGTCTTATTATGCACCCTGGCCCTACTTTCATCATTGGTAGGTCACCTTGAACCCAAAAATTGACACTTCATCATTGGTCATTGATTGGGTGGTTTCCCTTGTGTTCGATGGCAAGACATCTATTCACACTTTGGGATTCATGCAGTGTCTTGGTTGCCATTAGCCTTATTAATGGTTTCCTCTCCTTTGTCAGCAGATTTCATCATTGGTTGCTATTCAGAGGGTCTTTTTTGTGTACCACTTGCACTTGGTACACGCGAAAGATGCATAGGGCCATTGGTTCATGAACATGTTCTTCATCCGATCTCCACCAAATCATGAAGCTCCTACTTTGTTCCTCATGCTGACTAATGAGAGATGCCTTAATGCTCTCCTTTCAGTGAGTCTTTGTCCATAAATTCAGCTCATTTATTCTGGATATGAGACCTAGAGTTTCGTGAGTGCCTTGAGGCTTGCAGTCATTAGTAGTAGGTGCTCTCACCATTGATAGATGGTAATACATCAATGTCTCCTAATCAATGGATTTCTCAAGTGTTCGACACCAACTCCTTTATTCACACTCGTAGAAATGTACTCGGTTCCTTGATACCTATTTTCATTATTGGTAGGTTGTCTCGCATTTGTTAACAATATACCTCAATGACTGGTAATCAAACGATTTCTCATCATGTTTGACCTCAACTCCTTTTTTCACATGATGTAGACTTGCACCTTGGTGGATTATGTAGAAGACTTGAAGACATCACTATGTGGCTGCAACTTTCTTGAGTTGTTGCTTCTCTTTCATTGGACCAGGACCTGTTCGACTTTAGTGATCATGGGAGATCACATTGTACATCATTGTATAAAAATATCTTCATATTAATTTTGAGACTGGTTTCATTGGTCCTTGTTGGTGAATATGAAAATGTTTGGCATATAACTGCATTCGTATTTTCCTATTCATGGCCATGAACACTTGTTTGGTATCTTTTCCACATAGATTTGCATTGTATTCTTAGTATCCATGTATGCAAAGTCAGTACATAATGTAATAAGAAATTGAGTTCGTCCAGCTGGTTCTCTACCACTCCACTCCTGGGTTATTTATAATGTATTTTGGTCATTGTAGATACTCATCTAACCTCACACATTAGGGGGCATCTGTTATAGTGAGATTTTCCTCACCATTGCTATCTTGCACAGAGGGCCTTTTTCCATTTCCCTATGTAGACTTGTCATCCCTTTTTGATGAATCCAAAGCCAAAAGTATACATTTTTCCACATATACACTCTCTATCACCTATGCAAGATGTGTATACGCTAGCTGCTCCACTACATCCCGCATACATCAGGATTTGTCCCAGAAAATACAAAGTGAGGTTGGGTTTCCATGTCATGATAGAATATCCTTGATCCTTGGCCTTCCACATATTGGAAATGTTGTGAATCAGCCCTTCAGTTGCATTCTGAAGGCTATAAAAGCACAATTTCAAGCTATGGAAAAAAAAGGAGAAAGCATTCAACTTTGAGAGCAAAGTTACTTTGGAAAAATTACTTGATATTGAGTCTGCATCCCTTTATCCCTCAAGTATGAACACAGTTTTCAACGCCCAAGATATTTCCTTATTGTTGAGAGAACCTCATTGATTCTCTTCTATGATCTTGCCTTTGGTGGAGGATTGAAGTGGTGGAGGCCCAGTTGGAAGGAACTTGGTTTCTTGGTTTCGAACCCTGCCGACACGGAAGTATATAATGTTGTCACTTCTGCTGATAAATTATTAATAGAAATACTCCTTTCCCATCCTATTGGTATCTTGCAAATACATGATTATTATCCATAGGCATGTTTGTAATATTTATTAATGGATTATGTTATCTAATGTGCTAACCCCTTTATATCATCACTATATACTTTCTCTGCTCATTTTTTAAGAACTTATTGCAAGTATAAGCTTTGGGTCGAAGTGCTCAACAGTGGAACATCATCAAACGTTGGATCGAGGTAGGCCTCTTTCTTGTCTTGCACATTAGTTTATAAAGTATATGTTGGAATTGAGTTGATTTCTATAGTCATACCTATCTATTGTGGTTTACCCTTGGCCATAGAGAATTTTTCCCTCGTAACATAAGTGCAACATCTATGGGACCCAATGGTTGGAATCCCAACCCCACCTGAAAGGGGTTGTAGCCGATTGAACTATGCAGGGCTCAGTTGTAGCTATGTTGGACATAGGGAAGGCTCTCATTCCATGTGTGAGGGTGCTTTGAATTATACATGCAAAGGATATGCACAATCATTCAATTTATGACCTCGGTTTGACCATCTATCTGGGGGTGGAAGGCCATGGATTTGGTGAGCTAGGTGTCCAGCAGTGACCAGAGGCTCGACTAGAATGTGCTGAGAAATCGACTGTCTTGATATCAAACAATGGTTTGTGGGATTCCAAAATGTAACTAGAATCATTCAAAGAAGAGCTTGGCAGTGGCCTCTACTGTGATGTTCTTCTTGCAGGAAACCAAAATCGCCATCTTAGAAAAGCGATCAACGACGAAAAAAACATAGTCATTTCCTGGCTTGGTGGATGGGAGGCTCGACATGTAGTCCATTGAGATGGATTCTCATCGCCAATCAGGAGTAGGAAGAGGGGTGTACAGGCCCTATTTCTTAGTGGTCGGTTTGGCAAGTGCAGGAAGTGCAAGACTTGATATACTTGTTGACCTCCTTTCGAAGTTTCAGCCAATAGAAATTTTTCT
Source organism: Picea mariana (assembly GCA_032191745.1). Lineage (NCBI taxonomy): Eukaryota > Viridiplantae > Streptophyta > Pinopsida > Pinales > Pinaceae > Picea > Picea mariana. Next base: position 35,389 of record JASDQU011404746.1, read on the forward strand.
GTAGCATCGCCACTGTCTTTTCGATGCCGAAGTGTCCTGCCACCCTAATGTAGTGGGTTTCCTAGATCAGCTTCGCTCGCTTGCTTGATGGAACAAAGATATGGCCCAGATGACACAACAACCCATCCTGAAGATGGAAATTATCGATAATTGCATTTGCACCTAAAATTTGGTAGGTGGTGGCAAAGTCTGGGTCTATCTCATAGAGATGGGGCCATCTAGAGGTCTCATGGCCATAGGAGTCTAGCATCATGGTGAGTTTCGTGAATGGCGATCTGCTAAGGAAACCAACAACACGATTGGTGCTTCTTGTTTTATACTTGATGTTGAGGTGGAATTGATGCAAGTATGTGGACCACTTTTGATGGAAATCATTCTACAATTTTCCTTGAGTTTGTATGAACTGCAGTGGCTTATGATCAGTGTGGATGACCATCTCCTTCCCAAGAATGTAATGACTCCACTGGTGGTAGGATTACACAATGGAGTACATTTCTTTGTTGTAAGTAGGGTACTTACAGAAAACATCTGATAGTGTCTCACTATGATAGGCCACGGGGTGGCAGTGCTAAGTGAGAATGGCACCCACCACATAGTCTGAATCATTTGTCTCGATCTCAAAGGGATGTTACAGGTCTGGTAGTGAAAGCACTGGGGTTGAGCATAAGCACTGCTTCAAATCATCGAACGCTTGTTGTTGGGACTGTCCCCATGCAAATTTCACCTTACCACCACCCTTGGTTATTTGGCTGCGGGCCCATGCAATATGGTAAAATCCCAACACGAATCTGCGGTAGAAATTGGCAAGGCCCAAGAACCTTCGAAGCTCAGTGAGTGTGGTTGAGGCTAGCCAATCACAGATGACTTGGATATTGGTTGGATCCACATGTACGCCATGCTGATCAATTATTTAGCCCAGGTAATGGACCCTGTCCATGCCAAAGGAGCATTTTTCCAAGTTGGCATATAGCTTGTGTTGCTGCAGGGTGTGTAGAACCTATTGAATATGCTGCAAGTGTTCGGCCCAAGTCTTTCTATAAATGAGAATGTCATCCAGATACACCACTACAAAATTATTGGTGAATGGTTGCAGGATATCGTCCATCATCCTCATTAAAGTGGTTGGATCATTTTTCAAACCAAAGGGCATGACCAACCATTCAAAAAGGCCTTCCTTTTACTTGAAGGTGGTTTTCCATACATCTGTCTGTTCTATCAGGACCTAGTGGTAGCCAGACTTCAGATCAATCTTACTGAAGTATTTGGCTCCCATGAGTTAATCAAGGAGGTTTTTGATTTAGGGAGTCGGGTACCGATTTCTGAATGTGATTTTATTCAGATCTCGGTAATCAATGCAGAGTCGCTAGGTTCCATCTTTCTTCTATACCAGCATGATTGGGCTCCCGGAAGGTGATGAGTTGGGATGGATGTGCCCCTTGTGGAGCTATTCTTGGATATATCGCTTGATATCCTCATTCTCTAATAGAGAGCGATGATAGACTGGCCCATTGGGAAGCATTGTGTAGGGGGTCAGATCAATGGGGTGCTTGACTTGGCTGTGAAGAGGTACCCCGGTAGGTGAGGAGAAGATATTTGATTATTATTCCACGACCTTATCTACCTGCTTCTATTGTGTGGAGAGGTTAGACACAAAGACCCTGGATGTGGTTGTGATCTTTCGCTTATTCTGAGAGAAAATCATGAAGAAGACAAACTTCCCCATCTGAGTGATGACCTTCCTACATTGCTTAGTAGACATCAAGGAAATAAAACTAGGTGGGACTGCCTCGGGTATCTTGTAAAATTTCCTGTTCAAAGTATAAATAACACTACGAGACCTAGACTCATATACAACATGACATTTCCATAAATAAGGTTGTCCCAAAAGAACATCACAAACTTCGAGAGGAGAAACATCACACAATACCTTGTCTTTGAAGGGCTTGATGTCGTATGATAGTCATCATTGTTGCCTAACATGGAGATCACTTCCTTGGCAGAGCCATCCAATCATGTAGGGTTGTGGGTATGACGTTGTTGGTAGGGCCAGCCGCTAGATGACCTTGATGGCATATTTATTACGGGTAGACAGAAGACAGAGTATTTGTTTGTCATTGATGGCAAGCTCAGCCCGACGATGATGAACAAGAGAAAGTGGAAAGACCAGTAGCACAACGATGATCACATGGCAACATCAGAAGTCTAAACTCCATTTCAGAGTTTTGAATACTAGGAGTTGGAGGAGTCAAGGAAGCAACTCACGTCAGAAAATCATGAAATGCGAAACCACAACTTAATCTCCATTTCGGAGTTTCAGATACTGGGAGTTGGAGGTGTCAAGGACACTCATGACAAGAATGATGAAATCATGAAATGTGAAAGATCAGAGCATGTCAAAGACTCCATTTCGGAGTTTCGCAGAACGAGAAATCAAAGATCAAAGGAACTTTAACCTTTGAAGTAGAAAACCTTGAAATCCTGAAAGCAGGAGGACCATCCATCTTCGGGAAGGACACGTGGTTACAGATTAGCATTTTGCTGACTGAGAGGTCAAAGGAAGGAGTGCCCTTACCTCTCAAACTCGTGATATGTGAAATCATGAATTAATCTGAGTCATTGATCAAAGGGATATCCTGGACCGTTGATTAGGCACAACGAAGGCTCATGAATTTGTGAAATGATCCTGGTTGTTGAAGCCAGAGGACACATCTCGAAAGATTGGCATTTCACTGACTGAAAGGTCAAAGGAAGGAGTTCTCTAACCTCTATAACTCGCGATATGCGAAATCGCAAAATAATCCTAGTCGTCGGATGGAGGATTGATCTAGTTCGTTGATTAGACATGACGAAGGTCCCTGAAGTTTTGAAATCATGATAAGATCTGGACCGTTGGGTCCATAGGACACGTGGAGAAGGATCATTATTTCGCTGACTGGAAATTCAAAGGATCGAGGTTCCCTAACTTCTCGAACTCACGATATGAAAAATCGCGAAATGCCAAAATGCAAAAAACACCTTTTGGTGTAGGTTTCAGATACCGGGAGTTGGAGTGTCGAAACACTTCACCACAAGAATGCCAAAATGCCAAAATGTGAAAAAACCTTTTGGTGTAGGTTTTAGATACTGGGAGTTGGAGTGTCGAAACACTTCACCACAAGAATGCCAAAATGCCGAAATGCCGAAATGCGAAAAACACCTTTTGGTGTAGGTTGTGGTCACCGTCAGTGGTCATGTGAGAGGGAGGAGATAACATCAAGCTAAGATCCTTTTCGGTGATCGTAACATGAAGAGTTGAGACTCTTCACCATAGGAATGCTGAAATACCAAAATGCGAAATGGCGAAATAAACGCAAGACCCTTCGGATTTAATCCAACAGTGTTGGTTATTTGAGCATCTGATCAGAGGGCTATTGTTGATCTTTATGATTAATTGTTTAGTTATGATTCAGTTAGCAAAACCAAATCATGGTTCTTAGACGGCTGTCAATTCAGTTGCTGAGGCGTTTTTCCCCAAGAATATTCGAGGTGTAACCAAAGAGGAAGTGGATAAAAGATATACACTATGACTGTACACGTGTAGCTGTGCCGAGTGAAAAATGAATTGAACCATAGAAAGGTAAAATTACAGTATGCGCAGTGGAAAGAAAACACAGAGATGAGGAACAAAAGCTGAATATAATAGAATAGTGGAAAATAGAAGAAAGTGCACATATCAAAGTTGCATATCTGTGAGAAGAAGATAAATCCAAGGTGTGCATGCTGAGACAGAGGATAAGATCAGAAATATGAAGAGGATGCAGGAAGGGAGACATTGATGCAGGCAGAACAGAGCAGCATAGTTGAACAGTGATAAGCCCTTTAAGAAAATGAAAACTATTGAATCACTGTAATAAATTCACAGAAAGCAAAGTTTTATATTTCAGGGTGGTTGGGAGGTGCTAGGGAGGATTGTTGTCCTCAAAGGTTCAAGTGGGTGCTTGAACATAGGGAGTTGTAGCTTCCATTTGGTTGCATCTAGAGAAACCAGGGTGGCAGGGTGGTGCAAGGGAGAACAAGTGTTCTCTGTTATACAGGTTGGAGCCTGTGTAATTGGAAGTTGGTGCTTCCATCCAGTTGGTGCTGGAACACTCAGGGAGTTGGTGATTCCTTCTAGTGGATGCTAGGGAAACCAAAGAATTTGTGCTCTCAAACAAGTCGGTGCTTGTATAAGTGGAATTAGGTGCTTCCATCCAGTCGGAGCTGGAACACTCAAGGAGTTGGTGCTTCCTTCTAGTGGGTGCTAGAGAAACCAGAGAGTTGGTGCTCTCAAAGAAGTTGGATCTTGTAAAATAGAGGTAGTAGCCTCACATTGAGTTGGTGCTCAATTATAGATGATGTAAAGAACTTAAAAGACTGCCTATCATTTTGAATAAGAAGAGGTTTTCTCCCTTTATGGGTTTCCTCATGAAAATATGTCTCTGTATATATCTTATGTGTGACTGATGCTCATTATTTATGTTGTCCATATGTTGTATAATATTGATGATCACTTGAAAAAAGATTAAGAATGTTTTAATAGGCTTAAAATTGTTTAAGCACAATAAACAACTTATTCACCCCCCCCCCCTCTCAATTGTCTTAGTAATTACAACAATTGGTATTAGGGAGAGTTCCTTTTATCTAAAGGTAGATCCGTAAGCTTAAACATGACAACACATGAAGGGAATTCAGCCACTAAGGGATGGAACAAATTTTTCCTTCTGGAAGGTTAGAATGAGAACATACCTAATGGCCTTAGGTGCTAATGTTTGGGATGTAGTAGAGTCTGGATACATAAATCCTGTTGTGCTAGCTTCCAAGGATGATAAGTTAGAATTTAGCTTTAATGCTAAGGGAATAAATGTTATCTTGAATGGACTTGCAAAAGATGAGTTTGTAAAGGTGTTGCATCTTCAAACTGCCAAAGAAATGTGGGATAAACTTATTAGTAGCTATGAAGGAAATGAGAAAGTAAAAGATGCCAAACTTCAAACATATAGATTGAAATTTGAACAACCAAAGATGAATGATTTTGTGCTTATGGCCATGGGAGATATTGATAATGAACAGTTAGGAGGTGAAATGGATGATGAAGAAGATGTGGTGGATATGGAAGGTGAACTAATCAGTTCCTTGGAAGAAATTGACAGACTCAGATGTAAGAAGAGAAAACAAAAACGGTTGTTGATGTAGTTTAAAATAAATGATAAAAAGCCTGATGAAGACTTTGCTCTACTAAAAGTGGAGTTAGAAGAGGCAAAGAAAATAGAGGACATTCTAAAAAAATAGTTATCAGAGAAGAAATCGAAGTGTGAAGCCTTAGAAGAAGAGATAGTAAAAACCAGAAAAGAAATGGAAAAGTTTAAGGCATTGTATCACCAAAATCTGTCGATTATTAAAGCCTCAGAAGAATTAACTTCCATTCTAAATTAGAAAAGGAATCCAAAGTTGAAAGCTGGCTTGGGCTATGAAGAAGGATCAAGTAGTAATCATTCAGGTAATACAAAACCCATCAAGTTTGTCAAATCCTCAAACATCGACAACAATCACTCTGCAGAAAGAAAGAAAGAGAATCAGCCACCGAGAAGGAATGAAAGAAAAAGTACCAGAACCGAATCTATAGATCAGAGAGATTATTGACATGAAAGAAATCGACTTCATCAAAGAAGACATAGTTTTTCAAGGTACAAAGGTTTTTTCTTTGGCTATTGTTTTTTTGCTCTAACTTTGGTCACAAAGCTATAAATTGTTTTTTAATATTTAGATATGAGCAATCAAGTTTTTCAAGGAATAATTATTTGCCACCACAAAGATTGAGACAACCAAGCAACAAACAATCACAGACTATAAATTATGTGATGACTGGGAGAAGGACATAGGTGAAACACAACAACAGTTATGAGCATAACAATCATTATGATCTGTTATTCAGTGAACCAGAATGTTACAACTGCCATAATTATGGACATAAAGTTGTAGACTGTCGCTTAAGAAACTATAAGCCAGATCTGAATCCTGCTACTGAAAATTTCAAGGTTTGGAAGAAGAAAGAAGATGACCAGTGCGAATTAGTGTTATCATCCCAAAGACAAAAGAATCCCTGGTATATTGACAATGGATGTTCCAAACATATGGTTGGAGACAAATGTAAGTTTCTAATTCTAAGTGAAAACAAATCAGGGAATGTAACTTTTGGAGATGATGCACCAGGAAAAATAAAAGGTAAAGGAATGGTAAGTTTGAGTAATGGCAAAGGGAAAGCTCAAGATGTGTTGTTTGTAGAAGGTCTGAAACATAATCTGCTTAGTGTCATTCAAGTCTATGACTAAGGATGTGAAGTCATTTTTACCTCTAAAGATTGTAGAATAAAATCTATGAATTTAGGACAACTAGTTGCAAAAGGGATAAGAACATAAAATAATGTCTGTGTTAAAAGAATAAAAATAAGAATGTTACTTAAGAAAGTATGATAAAAGTTGGCTATGGCATAGGAGACTTGGAAACTTAAATTTTGATCATATAATCAATCTCAAAAATAGTGGGGCCATAAAGGATCTTCCAAAGATATCAAAGCGATATGATTATGTTTGTAAACCTTGCCAGAAAGGAAAAATTACTCGCACTCAGTTCAAATCTAAAAACTTTCCTTCAACTGAAAAACCTCTCTAGTTAGTAGATATGGATTTATGTGGACCATCAAGGAAATAAGGTACAGGAAAAGAAAATTATTTTATGTTGATTATTGATGATTATTCTAGACTAACATGGGTTGAATTTTTGAAGGAAAAATCTAAAGCATTTGAAAAATTCAAAGTGTTTAAGGCTCTAATTGAGAATCAAATAGGAAAAATATTGAAGGCAGTAAGGTCTGATAGAGGAGGAGAGTTTAGTTCATGGAACTTCAAAGAGTTCTGTGATAAACAGGAGATCAAATGAGAATACACTATTCCAAGAACTCTAGAACAAAATGGAGTTGTTGAGAGGCATAATAGATCAGTACACCAAATGGAAAGATCAATGATGAATGAAAGGAACATACCTCAGACATATTGGGTAGAAGCAATTCATACAACTGTTCATATCCTTAAAAAAGCACATCTCAGACCACACAGTGATAAGACTCCTTATGAACTATGGTTTGGAAGACCTGCTTCAATCAAGGATTTTAAGGTCTTTGGGAGTAAATGTTATATCAAGAACAATGATGGAAATATTGACAAATATGATGACAGGGTTGATGAAGGTATCTTCTTGGGTTATGCTACAAATAGTAAAGGGTACAGATGTTACAATAAGAGAATGCATAAACTGGTTGAGTGTATAGACATAAAAGTTGATGAAGAAATCCCGACCAGA
>JASDQU011404747.1:23170-39687 GCA_032191745.1 Picea mariana
GGGGAAAAATATCATGGAAATGAAAATATATATGACCGAGATAAAAGGGGATAAATTTATGAAAAATGATATACAGAATGAGGGGAAAATGTAAAGTTTATGTAATAAAACCATTTTAAAAATTTAACTTGGCTGACATGTCTTTGACTGGGTTTGACTAAATCCTCCAAATGATACTTAAACATCCAAATGTTGCATGAATAGCGAACCAACAACCTCCATACAAAGCCAACCAATACCAATTACTTTGGTATATCAATTCCACAAAAAAATGACCATTCGTGCTTTGGACTACGGAATCACAACAGAGTAAAGTTGGGTATCCGAGTCAACATGTAACCCAACCTAAATCAATGGGTTTATATTTATATCCAAGGAGAGAAAATATGGCATGTGACCAAATTATTTTGATAGATAGGAAGGTCAATGTTAATCTCGTAATGTGTTCTTTCCCTCAACAAACAAAAAAAATGGATACCCATTACTCTGATATGTAGACCGTCGGTTTAAAACAGAGTTAGTACTGAATGTGAGAGCCAAAATGGACACAATTTGTATCAAATAATAATCCCAATCGAGATGACCAAGAAAGGAACTAGACAACATGCAACCAATAAGTTCATTCGCATGAGCTAAAACTCTTTAAATAGATAGTAAGACAAATTCTAGTCGTAGAATACATTCTTTCCACCAATGAACAAAGGATTAACACCAATTTAGATTTAAAACAAGTTCAAGTTCAAACCCACATCAAGACTATGTATGTGATAATAGTAATGTTGATGGGTTCAATCCAATGTCCCTCATAACCCCGTTTTTTAGTAAAATGTCTTCTAGGAATACACACATATGGAATATGACAATATGAACCAGAGAGCAGAAAAATGTATACCAGAAGATAAAAACCATAACCATTACTGTAAATTGAAAACCAACGAATTGCATTCTACAATAACCAATTTCTTCAACATTTTCCCTTTCCACGTGATTTCTTATGAGTGAAATATAGGGGGAGCCAATACTAAGTCATTTAGTAAAACATTTACTTACAGAAAGATGCTCAATAGATGTGAAAGTATTTACCTTGTCTCAATGGTTTATTTACACCAGCTCTCGGGGATTGAAATGGTTGTAGCAACGAATAGGATGGTTGGTTTCTCCGGCCAAAGTGCAGCTCCCTCTACACAGTCGAAACCTAAACCAAACAAAGAGAACCCTGACCATGTCAAATGTGGTAAAGCGCAAGGATGGAAACATTAAATCCCATGTCATTTTGAATTGAATGCATGTCCGATGTAGTGTCCATATCAATGCCCATATGCCTCCACTACTTTATCAACCCAATATCAAATTCTATGAACAAACCATAAGATATTAACCTCCATATTGATTAAAAATTGCATTTACGTATCCCATAATCAATTGAAAGTTAATAATATCATTCTTCCAACAATACATTATATGTGTTGAATGCAACTTTAATAATCATCATCCAAACCTTCATTACTAGCACACCAACCATTTGAATTAAGGAATCCTTTGTATATGTACAAATATTTCAAGTCAATATGATATACTAAGTTTTTAAAAACCAAATATACTTCATACCCTTGCTATATATCAACCATTTATTTCATAGCATATATGTAATGTGGATGCCATTTATTCACAAGTTATCACCAATTACATGTTGAACCAAACCCATTATGATGAAAACTTTGACTTATACTCAAACCATATTTCACGCAAACACCCATAATGTGTGTGTGTGTTGTACATATTATGTTTAAGCCACAATTCTAATGTCTCATCAATCGAGCAAACTTACATTTTCAAAAAAATTTCCATGTGACCATTATGCTCAACAAGTCTACATATTCCAATGTATATGCTTTAATAAAAACAACATGTTGATCCAAAACTTGACATACCAAACAAATTCCATGTTTTTTCATGAGTGTTCAATTGCAAAACTTTCAATGGCATTGAGTGTAGTGAGCATATAACCACGAAAAAAATAGAGACCATAACCCCACATATACCAAGCCAAACCAATCCCCCAATAAACAACTTCTTTGATACCATGCTCAATGATGTCAATCCATAATAATGCTATGTCATAATGCTGAGAAGGTAAATGACAAAATAATTTATTGCTTTTTTTCCTAGGGGACCCCACCTATTATATTTATATATTTTTAAGTTATAAGCTTCACAACTCTTTGTGAGCTATTATAGTAGGTGACAAATCACAAGTCAATGCCTTCCAAATTTATATTGATGCATCAGATACTACTATCGAAGTGGTATTGGACCAGAAGGAGGAGAAAAAGACATATGTCATCTACTATGTTAGTAAGAATCTTACCCCATTTGAACAAAACTATGTCATCACAGGAAAACTATTTTTAGATATCATTTGTTCCATTAACGGGTTTTGTCACTATATTACTAGTTACCCTATTTTCATCCATACTGTAACATCCCCACTATAATCCCCAGTTTAATTAATGCTTATGCAGATATAATATGAGGCTATATCCAAACGATGTAATATGTGAATTGTATTTCGATGTTTTAATAATAAAATGTGATACCAGCTGCTAAGGGGACATGGGCAAGAGATGGTGGCTGAATTAATCCACAAGAGAGCGGAGGGTCTATGATAAAGGCCAAGAGGGGTCCAAGGGGGGATCACCCATGTATATTAATCCAACCAATTGCTATTTGTATATGAACCTTCTAATTTTTGATTGAGTGTCCCAAAGTCAATCATTGAATACATGTAAGAGGGTGGGTGTGATTGGTCACATCGCAAGTTATTGGGAACATGGGGGTTGGGTAAAATCAACTGGGGAAGAGTGTGAGTCAAGGAAGGAAACTCAAAGGGAGGAAATTAGTATGGGTTGGGAAAATAGTTTTAGTTATTCAAGTTTTGTGCATGATGAGAAAGTAGAGAGTAAGAAAGATAGCATGGAGCTGGTGCATCCATGGAGGGAAAATTCTAGAGCATGTTGGAGAATATATGGAGTGTTTTGGAGCTAAAGACTGAAGAATCAGGTTGTTAGCCCTGAAGAATGAACTCCTGGGTGAGTTTCACTGTAACAACATTTGTTTGTTGTTGGTTGCTCATATTTTTCTTAGAAGAAATATCCCTTGAGTTCCCAGTTGAGAGACTCCTAGCTACCTATTTCAGAGAGAACCTGATAAATGAATGGGCCACCCAAGGGATTGAGATAAGTGAAGGGGTACATTCCTTGGGTTGGGCGGGTCAAGAGGAAGAGAGTCAGTGGAAAATCAGGATAGTTGTAGGAAGAGATCTGTGGGTTATGAGTTTATGTGTTGTGAGTGGACTGTGAGAGACCACCCTCTGTTGTGGATTACTAGCCTCAGCTCGGGGGTGAATGAGTGTTGATATTTGGAAAAATCAGTCTATGGTTGGGTGGAACGTCTATCCCAAGCAACTAGTTTCACAATTGTTGTTAAAATATAAGTGTTTCATCTTGTTAAAAGATAAGTGTTTAATCTTGTTGTTGTGTTATTTTTATGTGTATAATTGTTGTGCATAAACTATGTGTATGAGTTTGATTATATGTTGTTGTGTTTGAGTTACTGCTTTCATTTCATGATCCTTTTAACGCGTTGTAGATGCATCTAAATAATGATAACAATTAGCAATTAAATATGGTTGTAATTGTAGTTGTAACATATAGGAAAACAAGTACTTGTAAAAGAATTAATTTAGTTAGTTGTAAAATTTCATTTTTAAGAGTTTCTACACCGTAATGTCCCTTGATTGGGTTGGGGGAAATTAGATTATGGTATTAGATCCTTCGGTTCAAAAATAGGGCTTGGATGGGCTCGAACTGGAATGAATTGGTAAAATTCGTTGTTGCAGATTTTTTTTGTGACATATTTGGGGAAAAAAAAACAAAGAATTTAGAGAGAAATCCCCAAATTCGTGGGCAAAATCTGAGTTTGAATGACTTTGAACGGTTTAATAAGGTTAATGGAGTAGAGTGGTAAAGTTGGAGATTGAAATTCAACCTAGAATAGTCAAAATTCAAGTTTTAATGGCCGCTTGTAGAGTTACAGAAAGTTTGGTGAATCGATGGTCGATATATCTTTTCATCTCCAGATCGACGACTGAGATTCATCATGATAAATTTAAAAATCCATAAGGTTTGTTAGTTTGAAAGGTTGATCAAATAAACAACTAGGATTCATTTCGTGGGTTTTTGAAATGGATCATATCGATGATTCATGTTCATTTCGGACGTTAGGTAGATGGAGTAGAACCGACAACTTAGATTCATTGGGGTTTTTGAAATGGATCAGATTGATGGTCCATGTTCATTTCAAATTTTGGGGAGATGGAATAGAACTGATAGCTTAGGTTCATCAGGGTCTTTGGTCAAAAATTTCGAAGTATGGAAATTTTCCAAAGGAAATCACCGACAGTCGATGGTCGGGTCAGTCGAAATGACGAAGAGTTTGGTTCGGACAAAGGACATCTCTGACCACCATTGGCCGACGGTCCAGGCGTTGGCCAAATCTACTGCAGTATTTTATATCGCCAACATAAATCATCGATGGCCGATGGTTGAGCATCAATTGATTTGGTGAATTTTTTTCAAATGTGCAAGAGAAATTGTCGATGGTCGCACATCGGTCGATTCGGTAAGGTTTTCAAGTCACCCAAGAGAATTAACTTATGGCCAATAGAGAAAGAGGGTGATGATGTGTCATTCCACGTCAACATCCACATGTGCCATGTCACCCAAGTTAATACTTTAGGATGATGTGTCATGCCACATCATCATCCATGTTTCATGCCACGAAAACATCCACGTGTCATGCCACGTAAGTAGTTGCCACATTAGCCAACAAAAGTGGCCCATGGATGATGGTCAAGTAAGTCGATTTGGGAAATTGTTTTCAATAGTCATCGGGGATCACCGATCGTCGATGGGCCGATGGTCAGGCATCAGATGAATCTAGAAGGAGTTATGTTTGTTGATGAATATTACCGAATGACTGACGGTTGAATCGAACGATTTAGATTTGTGTACGAATTAGTTGTCAGGGGAATGGGATGATGGTCGACAGTCGCATCAGAAGATCGGGCAAAGTGTGGTGTGTTCCCAAGGAAGAACATCAATTGTCGATGGTCAATGTAGCATAAATAAATGACTCAAATTCCATGTGATTTGAGATCAATGGTTCATATTTAAAGGGTTGTTACAGTAGTAAAACAATCAATTTTATGCGAAATTTTGTGGTTTTTGTAGGAAATTAACTTGCGGGGAATTTTTGAGGGCCTAAAAAATGTTTTTATCCAATAAAAACCCATATGAAAAAAGTGTACCAAGGTACATTGTATATTTTTATCTCAAATAAAATAACTCAGAGAGAGCTATCTAATGAGCTAAACGATTCAAAAAACGGATCTCGTATGAGAAAGTTAAAACCAAAACAGTGAGGGTAAAATTTTGGCACAAAATACACTTCCAGAGGGCATAACCCGATGCTCAAAAGTTGGTTTGGGGCACAAGAGTAGTTGATGGAAATATTATGACCTGTATATGCTAGTGGTGGAGTCATATTTGGTTTATGGGTACATGAAAATGTGTTGGAAGAGAAATAAGACACATGTAGCATACATAGGTAAATTGTGTAAAACAACCTAAACTTCTCTCGACCATAACTTTCATCTCGGGGCCCAAATTTGAGAAAAAAAACAGTTGATGGAAAGGTATTAACGAGTAGAAGACATATGTAAACTCATAATTTTGATTTGGGCAACACAATTTCTCATAAATTAATAAATATATTTTTGTAGCAGTAAAAGAGTGGAAATTGCAGCATGTAATTATTGTAACTTTTCTCTTATAACTCAGATTGAGGCATGCATACAACCATTGGAAATTTGTTTCATAGAGGAATGCATATAATAAATAAATAAATAAAAAATTGTTGCAATGTGTCCTTCATACATTGATGAATAAATAACTTGTATTCTAATGGATGGAATGTTTTATGTTATGCATGTTTCTAACTTAATTATTGCATGCACATTTCTTGCAGAATTAGAGGTACAAGAAAGAAAATTTGGTTCTTATATGAGGATTGGAGTTATGGAAGATGCTCGGGGATCTTACAACCATGAGGAAGAAATCATATGTCTATATGTTAGCACGGGGAATGCTGAGACATAGTCAAATGGAAGAAGCGATAGGAAGGATCCTATCACTATGAGAAGCTTGCATAGGGATGTGCAGAGCTATAGAGATGATAATGAGAGGATTATTGAATCTTAGGAATAGATAATTCAGAGCTTAAATATTTTTCACAAGAAAGTTAACAAGGATTCTAGCACTAAGCAAGCAGTTAGTGTTAGACAAGTGTCAACATCTAGATCCCATAGAAAAAGGGATGATCATGGAAATCATAGGAAATCAAGGAGCATGAGAAGGTATCATCATTCTCCAAATAATTTCACTAGAAGAACTCATGCAATTTTAGGGCCAAGGAGTAGCCCAAGTGTGTCTCCTATTTGGAGGAAAAGGAGAAGTCCTAAAGAAAACATCTTGCAAGGTGAGTTCAGAAAGATAATACACATACTTTCAATGGTGAGGATAGGAAGGGAGAAGAGAATGAGGCTTGACTGCTAGAAATGAAGAAATAATTACAACGGCAAGATTACCCCTCCTATGTAAAAGTTAGAATTTCCACCTACCACTTGCAAGGAAAGGAAACCATGTGGTGGGATCAACTTAAGCAATCCAAGAACCTCGATGAGAGGAGGATCTCATGGAGGAATTTCAAAGGATATTTCCAAGAGAAATATTTGTCCAAGCATTACTACAAAAGAAAGATGAACGAGTTCTTTGAACTCAAGTTGGAAACCATGACAATGGAGGAATATGAGAAGTGGTTCTTTGAATTGTTAAAGTATGTTGACTTCATCAAGGATGGGAAGGTCAAAATACAAAGGTTTCTAAGTGAGATACCCTTATTCTATAGTGAAAATATACAATATGATAACCCCAAGACTCTGTAGGAGACCATAAGGAGAGAAATACATCTTTATGAGAAAAGTAGAAGAAGGCCATTTTTCCAAAAATCTTGAAATGACAAGATGAAAGGGAAAAAGGATCAAAGGAAAAAAGGTTTTAAGCTACCTTTTTTCAAGAATAACACCCAAACAAATCAACAAGGTCAATCAGCCCAAAATGATCACAAGACTATAGATTCATTTGGGAAAATGCCAAGGCAACGACCTATACAATGTTGGGGATGTGAGGGAAATCATTATATAGGGACTGCCCTCACAAAAGAGAAAAAATGAGGATTGTCCACAACATTCAGTAGGCTGAAACATTGGAATACATGGGAGGAAACATCCCAAGGATTTATTTAGCCTTGGACAACAAGAAAGCAAAATATCAATCCCCCATGATCGAAGTGGAAGGTAAGATTGATAACCATCCCATAGCAATTTTAATTGATTCTAGAGCTAGACATAGTTACATAAATTCTAACATTGTTGAAATATTTCACTTGCAAAGGAGTAATCATAGGAAATAATGGTTAGTTTAGCTAGCCACAAGAGCTAAGAGAAAGATCAATGAGTTGGTTAAATATTGTCCGATAGACATGGATGGACTCAACACAAAGGTGGATGTAAACATCATACCATTGGGTTCATATGATTGTCTAATTGGAATGGATTGGTTTGAAAAACATCATGTTGTCCTAGATTGTTACAACAAGACAATCACATGTCTTGATGAAGAAGGGAAGCAAGGCAAGGTTCAAGGAATTCCAAGAGTTGTAGCTGTTAGAGAGATTTCAAACATGCAATTGAAGAAGAGTTTTAGGAAGGGATGTCATATTTTTGCAGCCCATATGGAAGAGGCAGCCAAAGATAAATTGAAAAAAATTGAAGACCATCTGATCTTAAAGTATTTTGAAGATGATTTTAGAGAAATATCAAGAATTCCACCAAAGAGAGACATTGATTTCTCTATATATTTGGTGCCAGGAGTTGTCCTAGTGCCCAAGACACCTTAGAGAATGGGCACACTAGAATTGAAAGAGTTGCATATGCAACTTGAAGAGATTTTAAAGACGGGGTATATATTCCCAAGTGTGTCACCTTGGGGAGCCCCGATTCTTTTTGTGAAGAATAAATATGGAACCTTAAGGTTATGTATTTATTTTAGACAGTTGAATAAGGTCACCATAAAGAAAAATTATCCTTTGCCAAGAATTGATGATTTTTTTATCAGTTGAAAGGTGCAAGAATATTTTCTAAGATTGAATTGAGATCAGGTTATCATCAAGTAAGGATAAAATAAAAAATATCATCAAGACAATATTCAGGACAAGATATGGGCATTATGAATTCATGGTAGTTCCATTTGGACTATCAAATGCCCCATCAGTTTTTATGTGCCCCCGATGAATGGAGTATTCAGGGAGGACTTGGAAAAGATTGTAATTGTGTCATGGATGGTTTTAGAGGCTAAATTTCGCTCATGAGCTAACTTTCCATGGTTTTTCCAAAAACGAGATTCGCTATTTTAAAAATGATTCGCCCAAATTCTATAGGATAAAATTATTTTACCTTAAAAATCGCCAAAACTTTATAAAAACTATATAAAATCCTTATAAATTTGAATATTTTTACATAAATATCGCCAAACATTTATAGTTGGCATATGAAGGATTAGTAAGATTCGCCAAGGTTTCTACATTTAAAAAAAAAAATCCATCCTTAAAATCATCCCTAAATTGTGTTCCTAGATGATATACTCATCTACTCTAATAGGAACATGAGAATCATTTAAGAATGGTGTTGCAAGTTTTAAGAGAGCATAAATTGTATGTTAAGCTAAGTAAGTGCATCTTTTACCAAAAAATGATTCGCTACTTTGGGTATATCATTTCAGAAGATGGGATAACAATGGATCCTGAAACAAGAGAGGCCATTAGAGGATGGACAACACCAAAGAATGTGACCGAGGTTAGATAATTCATGGGTATTTTCGGTTATTACCGAAGATTCATAAAAGGATTCTCAAAGATTGCAAGTCTAGACACTTCTTTGCAAAATAAGGGAGTGAAGTTCGAATGGATTTCCAAGTGTGAAGATAGATTTCAATAGTTGAAAGAAATATTAACAAGTGCACCAATATTAAATATTTCATATCCGGATGAATATTTTGTTGTGTGTATTGATGCATGCAAGGAAGGGATCGATGGAGTTATCAGTCAAAAGGATCACGTAGTATGCTATGAATCCAAAAAATTAAAAGAGCATGAAAGGAATTATGTTACACATGATTTGGAATTGGCAGCAACTGTACATGCATTAAAAATGTGGATACATTATCGCATGGGTAAGAAATTTGAGCTAAGGATAGACCATTGTGGTCTAAAGTAGTTGTTTGGACAACCAATCCTAAATGTTAGACAAACTAGATGGATAGAATTTCTGAGTGAATATGACTTCAAAATTAAACATATAAAGGGTAAGAAAAATAAAGTGGTTGGTGCACTCAATAGGAGAGCACATGAGAATCATATTGCAGCCATTAACATGTACAAGACATATCTAAAAGACAAAATTGTTGCATCATCAAATTCAGATCAGAATTATTTAAAATAAAAGAGATATTACAAGGAGGCAATTTTCAGCAGAAATTTAATTCTTATGAGCTGAAAGAAGATGGAATTCTCATGTACAAAGGAAAGTTATATGTATTGAATTCTAGTGAGATGAAAAATACAATGTTGAAGGAAATGATCAATGTACCATTTGTCGGGCACCCAGAATATCAGAAGAAAATTGCAGCTATAAGAAGCCAATAGTTTTGGCCAGGAATAAAAAAGGAAGTGGCTAATTACATAGTCAGATGTCTAGAATTCCAAAAGGTAAAGACAAAACATAGACATCCAACATGTTTTATATATCCATTACCCATTCTGGAATGAAAATGGGAAGTTGTTACAATGTATTTTATTACTAAGCTTCCCAAAACAGTGAAGTAGCATGATTCAATCATGGTGGTGGTGGATAAATTAACTAAAGCAACACATTTTATTCTGATAAAGACTACACACAAGGAAACACATATTGTAGAAATATATATGAAATAAGTTGTTAGGGTACATGGGGTACCTAAGGAAATAGTTCCAGACATAGATCTGAAGTTTAATTCCAATGTTTTGAAGGTTTTGTTTAAAGGCTCTGGGACAAATTTAAATCTCAATACAACTTATCATCCATAGTCAGATGGACAAACGGAGAGGACAAACAGAGTAATTGAGGACATGCTTAGAATGTATGTGATGGATCAACAATTAAAATGGGAGGATTATATCCACTTAGTAGAGTTTTCTTACAATAATGGATATTAGGCCTCATTGAAAATGATTCCATTTGAAGCATTGTATGGCAGAAAATGTAGCACACCAGTAAGTCGGGATAATGTAGCAAACATAACACCAGTTGTTGGGCCATAATTGTTGAAGGAAATGGAAGAGTAGATGGAAAAGATAAATAAGAATTTAAAGGTTTCCCAAGATAGGAAGAAAAGTTATGCATACAAGAATAGAGTGTTTAGATATTTTAAAGTGGGAGAACATGCATTTTTAAAAGTGAAGGCAAAGAGAAGTTCACTAAGATTAGGAATTTTCCCAAAGATGGCAGCAAGATATTGTGGACCTTTTGAAATATTAGAAAAGATAGGGCTAGTTGCATACATGTTATAATTACCTGCATCCATGAGAGTGCATAATGTATTCCATGTATCATTATTGAAGAAGTATGTGTCTGACCCTAACCACATAATTTATTGGAATGTGTTCCAGGTGGAGCACGAAGGGGATTTTTGGGTGGAACCAGTACGCATCCTGGACCGAAAATTCAAGGTTCTTAGGAACAAGGCCATAAGGTTGGTAAAGTTCCAATGGACCTTCTATGGTCCTAAATATGCTACATGGGAGCATAAAGTAAACATACGGGAAGAATACTCACAATGTTTTGACAATTTTGAAGAAAATGGAATGCAAGACTCCATTTTGAGCAGCTAGATTTCTAGAACCACATCTCAGAATCCTAGTCAACTGTGATCAGGACCCTGATAAATGAATGGTGCATTCCTCAGTTCGGTGAGTTAAGAGGAACATGAGATTATGGTTGGAACTATTGTTGGAGTTGTAAAATGGAAACTTTTTTATTTTCTTAGTATTGTGATGTAAATTTTCATATATGTATATTGGCATAGTGTGCTCTGAGGACAGTGCACAATTGTATGAGAGGGGGAATGTAACATCCCCACTATAATCCCCAGTTTAATTAATGATTATGTAGATATAATATGAGGCTATGGCCAAGCGATGTAATATGTGAATTGTATTTCAATGTTTTAATAATAAAATGTGATACCAATTGCTAAGGGGGCATGGACAAGTGATGGGGGATGAATTAATGCACAAGAGAGGGAAGGGTCTAGGATAATGACCAAGAGGGTTTCAAGGGGGAATTACCCATGTATATAAATCCAACCAATTGCTATTTGTATATGAACCTTCTAATTTTGGATTGAGTGTTCCCAAAGTCAATCATTGAATACATGTAAGAGGGTGGGTGTGATTGGTCACATCCCAAAGTTATTGGGAATGTGGGGGTTGAGTACAATCAGTTGGGGAAGAGTGTGAGTCAAAAAAGGTAATCCAAAGGGAGGAAATTCGTATGGGTTGGGACAACAATTTTAGTTAGTCAAGTTTTTTGCATGAGGAGCAAGTAGAGAGTAATAAAGAGAGCTTGGAGTTGGTGCAGCCATGGAGGGAAAATTCTAGAGCATGTTGGAGCATATCTAGAGTGTTTTGGAGATGAAGTCTGAAGAACTAGGTTGTCAGGCCTGAAGAGTGAACTCATAAGCAAGTTGCACTGTAACAAAAAGTGTTTGTTGTTGGTAGTTTTCCTAGCAGCAAGATCCCTTTAGCTCCCAACTGAGAGATTCCTAGATACCTGTGACAAAGAGACCCTGATAAATGATTCAGATGCCCGAGGGACTGAGATCAGTGAAGGGGTACATTCCTTGTGTTGGGTAGGTCAAGAGGAAGAGAGCTAGTGGAAAATCGAAATAGTTGTAGGAAGATACCAATGGGTTGTGAGTTTATGCATTGTGAGTGGACTGTGAGAGACCACCCTCTATCGTGGATTACTAGCCTCAACTCAAGGGTGAATGAGTGTTGATATTTGGAATAGTTATTCTATGGTTGGGTAGAAAATTTGTCTCAAGCAACTGGTTGCACAACTACTGTTAAAAGATAAGTGTTTCATCTTGTTGTTGTGTTATTTCTATGTGTATTGTCGTTGTGCATAAACTTTATGTATGATTTTGATTATATGTTGTTGTGTTTGAGTTATCGGTTGCATTTCATGATCATTTTAGCATGTTTTAGATGAATCTAAATAATTGTAATAGCTAGCAATTAAATCTGGTTGTAACTGTAGCTATAAGCTACAGGAAAATAGTTAGTTGTAAAATAATTAATTTTGTTAGCTATAAAAATTTTGTTTTTAATATTTTTTTCACCATAATGTTCCTCGGTTGAGCCGGGGGACGTTACACATACAAACCATTTTTTCATTTGGTACCTGATGAATAAACCCATTACTAATGGCAGGGTAACTAGATGGTTATTGTTGTTGTAGGAGTTTGGCATCACGATACTCGACAAACCTGGGAAATAAAATTTTGTTGTTGACTTCCTTTCCAGGCTTACCCTGAAAGGGATTCTAATCCAGTGGAAGATACTTTCCCTTATGAGCGTTTTTTTTCTTTATCTATTAACCCACTGTGGTTTCTAGATATAGCTGATTATTTATCCATAGGAATGCTTCCACAACACCTGTCACCAAAGAACATCAGAAAGTCATCAAACAAAGTGTGATATTTTCATGGATTGAAGGCCATCTCTTTTCCATGGGACTAGATCTTATCATCCGAAAATGTGTCAGGGAGGATGAAATCTATGAAATACTTAAATATTTCCACGTCGAACCGTGTGGATGAAATTTCTCCGACAAAAGGACTACAAACAAAGTGTAGGAAATTCGTATGGGTTGGGACAACAATTTTAGTTAGTCAAGCTTTTTGCATGAGGAGCAAGTAGAGAGTAATAAAGAGAGCTTGGAGTTGGTGCAGCCATGGAGGGAAAATTCTAGAGCATGTTGGAGCATATCTAGAGCGTTTTGGAGATGAAGACTGAAGAACTAGTTTGTCAGGCCTGAAGAGTGAACTCATAGGCAAGTTGCACTGTAACAAAAAGTGTTTGTTGTTGGTAGTTTTCCTAGCAACAAGATTCCTTTAGCTCCCAACTGAGAGATTCCTAGATACCTATGACAAAGAAACCCTGATAAATGAATCGGATGCCCGAGGGACTGAGATCAGTGAAGGGTTACATTCCTTGTGTTGGGTAGGTCAAGAGGAAGAGAGCTAGTGGAAAATCAAAATAGTTGTAGGAAGATACCAATGGGTTGTGAGTTTATGCATTGTGAGTGGATTGTGAGAGACCACCCTCTATCGTGGATTACTAGCCTCAACTCGAGGGTGAATGAGTGTTGATATTTGGAATAGTTATTCTATGGTTGGGTAGAAAATTTGTCTCAAGCAACTGGTTGCACAACTACTGTTAAAAGATAAGTGTTTCATCTTGTTGTTGTGTTATTTCTATGTGTATTGTCATTGTGCATAAAATTTATGTATGATTTTGATTATATGTTGTTGTGTTTGAGTTATCGATTGCATTTCATGATCATTTTAGCATGTTTTAGATGAATCTAAATAATTGTAACAGCTAGCAATTAAATCTGGTTGTAACTGTAGCTATAAGCTATAGGAAAATAGTTAGTTGTAAAAAAATTAATTTTGTTAGCTATAAAATTTTGTTTTTAATATGTTTTGCACCATAATGTCCCTCGGTTGGGCTGGGGGACGTTACACATACAAACCATTTTTTCATTTGGTACCTGATGAATAAACCCATTACTAATGGCAGGGTAACTAGATGGTTATTGTTGTTGTAGGAGTTCGGCATCACGATACTCGACAAACCTGGGAAATAAAATTTTGTTGTTGACTTCCTTTCCAGGCTTACCCTGAAAGGGATTCTAATCCAGTGGAAGATACTTTCCCTTATGAGCGTTTTTTTTCTTTATCTATTAACCCACTATGGTTTCTAGATATAGCTAATTATTTATCCATAGGAATGCTTCCACAACACCTGTCACCAAATAACATCAGAAAGTCATCAAACAAAGTGTGATATTTTCATGGATTGAAGGCCATCTCTTTTTCATGGGACCAGATCTTATCATCCGAAAATGTGTCAGGGAGGATGAAATCTATGAAATACTTAAATATTTCCACGTCGAACTGTGCGGATGAAATTTCTCCGACAAAAGGACTACAAACAAAGTGTTCCATTTTGGGTACTATTGGCCTACCATCTTTAGAGACGCCAAGAAGTAAGTGAGGAGCTATGACAGTTGTCAACAAATGGGTTGGCCAGTTTAATAAAATGAGATGTCACTACAACTACAGGTCTTGGTTGAGCCATTTGAAAAATGGGTTCTTGACTTCATTGGACCTATCAACCCTCCATTAAATCTGAAGGTGTACATCTTGGTGTGCATTGATTATGTCACTAAGTGGATCAAAGCCAAGGTTTTTCCAAGAGAAAAATAACAAGTTGTAGTTGATTTTCTCTATGAGGAAATTTTTGTTCAATTTGGGGTTCCTCGAGAGACAGTCACTGATCAAGGATCCTTTTTTACATCACAACCCATCAAGAATATCATACAACAGTTCAAGATCAAACATTGGATGAACACCCCCTATCATCCACAGGTGAACGAACATGTGGAAGTGGAAAACAAGGTGTTGGAAATCATTTTGATGAAGACCATTTGAAAAAATCATAAGGATTGAACTGACCAGCTCCTTGAAGCACTCTGGGATTACCAAAATACTTGGAGAAACACTATAATATTTACTCCCTATGAACTTGTTTACATGAAGCATGTGGTCCTCTCGATGGAATTTGAAATCAAGACATTAAGGACTTCACTGCAAGTAAGATTGGAATTCTTAGAGGCCCAAAAACATCACTTGGATCAAGTTAATGAACTTGATGAGATCCTTCAAGCCACTCTCTAGCAGAAAACCCTTGTTCAACAAAAAATATCTAAATGGCATGATGGATTTATCAAGAAAAAATAATTTAAGGAAGGTGACTAAGACCTTATGTTTGATTCCATATACAAGGATTTTAGAGGTAAACTTAACACTAGTTGTATGGGGCCCTATGAAATTGATACAATTTACAATAATGGCTCTGTCAATCTATGTATGATTGACGAAGATCAAATTTTAATTATCGCCACGGATATAGATTATGACTGTACCAGAAGCCACTCTCAAAGGAGGAATTTATTCAAGATATAATCATCTAGCAATATGATATGGAGATTGTAAGCCCAGTGGTAGAACCACCGAGGATTTTTCCCTCCCCGTAGTCTCATTATGTTGAAAAAAAAAAAGAGAAAAAAGATAAAAAGGAAAAATAACCTAGGGATGAAAACCTACTTCAGGGATCCCTAGACCTTGTGACACCAGAAAACCAGGTTACTATTTGATGTCTCTATGATAATTAAGTACTAATTGTGAAAACCTCCCTAAGGCTCAATTGGGAAAGCTCTGCTTGAAAACCATTCTTCTATAAAGCAAAGTTAAAAAAAAAAAAAAATGAAAAAAAGTATGAATAAGTGGACTCATTAACTTCATTTCGACGTTTTGTTAGAGTTTTGAGTCATCCCAACTCTAGTCATATCATATTATTCATACCACTAGTTCTATTTTCACAGTCTCCATACAAGTTCAACCCTACACCATATTGAGCAACAATCCCTTTGGAACTTTCTCCAAATAGAAGTCTCCCAATTCTTCTGATGATCTATCAAGCCAACTATTTTAGCTCCAAAAAATATACTCATAAATATGTTATTGTAGGATAAGTCCATTCATTCCCATTGCATATTTTTCATGTTTGACATTACAATCATATGGCACTACTACACCAAGCATTGGGTTTTAGTTAGTATATCTCCCCTCATTACTTTTTCCTCCATCATGACGAAACCTTATCCCGTAACTAGTCGAAAGAATTACAAGATCACTAGAATTAGGAGGTATTAAATGAACCATTGTTTACTTGTAAAGGTTATATCACTACAAAGTTACAATTTCAAAGTTATGGGTTCAACGTATTCCATATTTGGATTAGGGCATAATCAAGAAAGAAGGATTGGGTCAAGATTTTTTTTTTTTTTTACAATATTTAGTTTAATTGCCTTGATTGGTTTCTTGAATATGCCCTAATCCAAATATGGAATACGTT
The DNA here is from genome assembly GCA_032191745.1 of Picea mariana. Classification (NCBI taxonomy): domain Eukaryota; kingdom Viridiplantae; phylum Streptophyta; class Pinopsida; order Pinales; family Pinaceae; genus Picea; species Picea mariana. Next base: position 39,650 of record JASDQU011404747.1, read on the forward strand.
GAACCCATAACTTTGAAATTGTAACTTTGTAGTGATAT